>JAZGLO010000130.1:0-290000 GCA_036873155.1 Biomphalaria sudanica
ATGTCCTTTTCAAATGGATATAAAAATCTTTCATATCGTCCATCTTTGGGGAAAGTTCATGCCAAAGTGTCCGACAGGCTTCTTCCGTTAGTTGGGCTTGTTTTAGGAGCTCCCCCTTAACAAGATCATAGTCAGTGTTATGTATCAGTTTTGTTTGTATCATAAACAATTTTAATTTTTCATTTAATTTGTGAGTGAGGACAAGTGGCCATCTTGTCTTGGGTATGTCGTTAGCAGTAGCAGTCGTTTCGAACAGTTCTAAGTAGAATAACAAGTCCTCGTTGTCTGTCATGCATTTTAGGTTTTTGTCTAACTGTTTACTCTGTTTGGGGTTGTCGTTAACTGTTATTGTTTTTCTTATCCATTTCATGTTGTCTTGCTAGTTGTTTGTCCTCCATCTCTCTTATATGTCTTCTCTCCTCCGCTTCCATTGTCAGTCTATCTAAGTCAATTTTCTGTTGGGCATCTATAAATTTCTTTAACGTTTTGCCCTTAAACCCCAACATCTGAGCCTGGGCTACTATCTCCTCAAATGGACGAGGTATAAACTCTGACATTTTCCTAGAGCAGTGTCCTTTATTACAATATTAGCTCCCAAAATGATATACATACAAAAACAATTAAAGCAAAATTAAAATAATACTAATACCTCTGCTCCTACTAATGTTGTTCAACTGGTACTCCAACAGGTTAAAGACAATAGTCCAAGGTTATCCAATAAGGTGATTTCTCTTAGTCTATTTCAGGAAGATAATCCAACAGGTAATCCCAACATGGAATGTACCACAAAAGTTAAATTCATATAAGTATTAGATCCAGCAGCAGCTTCTTCAGTATAATCCAAGGAATGAGCGTAATGGTAATCCAATTATGAGGGACGAACTTGCCCTTGCATATACCTTTATGTTTAGACGTACTAAGGGGTGCTACTATTACTTGCTAATAGTGAACACAGTAGGCCTGTTAAATCATTATTATTAGATAGTAACAGCCTAAAATACAGACGACGAGTTTCCGCTCCTTATGGGTGTGTGGGTGCAGCAGATACTTCAGGTTACAGTACTCAGAGATATATACTGTCTGAATACAGCAGATACTTCAGGTTACAGTACTCAGAGATATATACTGTCTGGATACAGCAGATACTTCAGGTTACAGTACTCAGAGATATATACTGTCTGGATACCGCAGATACTTCAGGTTACAGTACTCAGAGATATATACTGTCTGGATACAGCAGATACTTCAGGTTACAGTACTCAGAGATATATACTGTCTGGATACAGCAGATACTTTAGGTTACAGTACTCAGAGATATATACTGTCTGGATGCAGTAGATACTTCAGGTTACAGTACTCAGAGATATATACTGTCTGGATACAGCAGATACTTCAGGTTATAGTACTCAGAGATATACTCTATCTGGATGCAGCAGATGCTTCACTGGAGATTGATGCATCCATCGCATGTAGTTGTTTTGGACGAGCCCCCAAAATGTCAAGACTCATTTCTTCTCTAATATACGTATGTGTATTACTAAATGTACCCAAGTCCTGGGCAATACCACAACGACACATACAACGATAGAACAAATATTCAGAATGCCAACTCACAGACATATAACATGTTTATTACATTATCTGTACTATAATACAGAATCAGTTCAGACATTTGAAATATCCAGTATCAATTAAAAATATATCAGCTTAATATTCCATAGACTGAATAGTGACAACACAGAGAAATAATTAGAGTCTACACTTCGACTATATCTATATCCTAAAGTCCAACTGTCCTGGACTAGGAACAAAACCACACTGCCCTATTATGAGTTACATTATTTTCAACAAAAACATCTCACCAAATCAAAACAACCCAAAACAATAACAGTCTCAAAGTCAACAACCCGAATTGCCCCCCTTCTCCTCTACAGTAAACAGGAGACCCAGGCTGACCAGAACTCAGTCCTGACACTCCTTTTCCCGCTCCCTCCCTTTTTCCCGCTCCCTCCTTTTTTCCCGATCCCTCCCTTTTTTCCCGATCCCTCCCTTTTTCCGATCCCTCCCTTTTTCCCGATCCCTCACTTTTTCCCGCTCCCTTCTTTTTCCCCCACTCCCCTCCCTTTTTCCGCTCCCTCCCTTTTTCCCGCTCTCTCCTTTTTTCCCACTCCCTCACTTTTTCCCGCTCCCTTCCTTTTTCCCGCTCCCTCCCTTTTTCCCGATCCCTCCCTTTTTTCCCGATCCCTCCCTTTTTCCCGATCCCTCCTTTTTTCCCACTCCCTCCCTTTTTCCCGCTCCCTCCCTTTTTCCCGATCCCTCCCTTTTTCCCGATCCCTCTCTTTTTCCCGATCCCTACCTTTTCCCGATCCCTCACTTATCTGCTTCCTTTCTTTCCCCCGCACCCTTCCTTTAACCACTCCTCTCTTTTCCCACTCTTACCCTCTTCACCCTTTTACTCTCAAACTGCCTTTCCCCCTTGTCCCCCCTTTCCTGATCCACTCCTC
This sequence comes from Biomphalaria sudanica, assembly GCA_036873155.1. NCBI lineage: Eukaryota > Metazoa > Mollusca > Gastropoda > Planorbidae > Biomphalaria > Biomphalaria sudanica. Next base: position 2,505 of record JAZGLO010000130.1, read on the forward strand.
TCTTTCCCCCACTGACTCACTTTTCCAATTTCTCCTTCCTTTTTTTTCCCTCAATAGTTTCTATATCTCTCCCACCTTTTAGGAGAGAAATCAAAACGCAGAGGTGGAAAAAAAGAGAAGGAAAAGGTCAAGGGGTTATGAAGAAAGTTGAAGCGAGAAGCAGTTCTTCCTTTTTTCTTTTTTACTTTCTTTCACTCTATCTCTCACAATCTTCTTAACTACTCTTTTCTCTCCTTCTGATTGCCCCTTCTCTTTCCACTCTTGGCCCCTTCACATCTCTTCTTACTCTCTCTCTCTCTCTTTTTTTTTTCGCTCCTCATTCAAAACTTCTCTTTCCTTTCCTTCTTTCTCTTCCTCGTCTTCCTCTCATTTCTTTTCCATCTTTTTGGCTAAACTTTTCTTCCTGTCTTTAGTACTTAGATGATAAGGAGTCCCCCACCCCTTTTTTTTCGCCCTTTCTTCTTTTCCTTTTTCTCTCCTTTTCACTCTAGTCAATCATCTCCCACTTTCAGAATGTTTTTTTCCCACTCCATCTCCCACCCGCACCTCCTCTTGCCCCCCCCCCCCCCTTTTCCCACTTTCTTCTAACTTCTTTTCTTTTGTAAATTTTTCCCCTCCCAATTTATACGCACTTCACAGTTTCGCTGGGGCACTCATCCCTCTTTAAGAGAGCCATTTTTACTGCAAATACTGATAATATTAGTAAAAAAGGGCTGCAAAGATTACGATTACTAAAATTATTACGAAAACTGTCCTCGTTTAATGTTGGCGTACATGTCTTGGCTATGTTTTATCACGCTCACATCTGCAATATTTTAAGTTTTAGTATCACTGCCTGGTATGGCAATCTTAGCATTACAATTAAAAATAAACTTAATAGAATCCTAAATGCTGCTGGTAAAATCATTGGCAAAAAAAAACAAAAAAAAACATTTGAGACACATATCTATAAAAAAAAACAAAAAAAAAAAAGCTAAAAAGACTCTGGAAATAAAGAATCACCCTTTGTGCCAGGATTTTATGATTTTACCATCACAAAAGATACAAGACACCGATAGCAAACAGACACAAACACTCTTTTGTTCCCCTGGCAATCAAATCATTAAATAAGAACAATCTGGTATAAACTTTGTCACGTAAATTATGAGTGAGTCTGGTGTGAATGTATTAGGGGTGCACCGGATAGTCCCTCCGGCTCCGGCTTCTGGCGAATATCCGGCATTTTTTACTATCCGGTGCTATCCGGCTCCGGTCGGATATCACTACCGGATAGTAAACCGGATAGTAAAAATACACTTATTTAATATGCATAAAGTGGACCTTGTTCCATTACTGTCTGTTATAGAATGTATTAATGTTTATATGAAAACAAAATAATGTGCTTAAAAATAGAGCCATTATAAATATGCACCAAACATCGTTTATTATAAAGACAAGGCATGTTAATAACTTAATATAAATAGAGATGAAATTTTACATCATAAATGCGCTTGACATACAGAGATGCAATGGCTGGCACTTTTTTCAATTTGTCTTGACCTTTGAGTAAGTTAGTTAACATGTTAAAATGTTACGTTCCTTGACTACGTCATGCTGACCAGACGTCTGTCTAGCTGTGCGGGTATATCTCCAGAGGTAGAGATGAACAACTCCCACCCCCTTTTATTTGTTTAGTCCATCACATTGAGGCAGGTAACCACAAGTTAAATACGATGGACGTAGGTTTAATGTCAGCGTATAGACACTCTCTAGTGGTCACACCTTTCGAGGGAACTGAGTTTGTTTACTTAGTAGTTAATCTTTATTGGGGGGGGGGGGCTGGACTACAAGAGCCACACCTCTAAGGTAACCAGGTATATTTCTAGATGAACAACTCCCTCCCCCTTTTATTTGTTTAGCCCATCACATTGAGTTCATTGATTGACAGGTGACCCCAAGTCAGATACGATGGACGTAAGCACTCTCTAGAGGTCACACGAGGGAACTAGGTTTGTTATTGGGGGGGGGGGGGACTAGACTTTACATTATAAATTCGTATTACATACGTAGCAGCGATGTCTGGCACACTGGCTTGTCTTGACCTTTGAGTGGTCTAGTAAACATGTCATATTCCTTAACTTCGTCACGCTGATAATCTGTCAAGATGTGCGGGTGTATCTCCAGAGGTAGAGATGAGCTACCCCCACCTCCTTTTGTTTGTTTAGTCCATAACATTGAGTTCACAAATAGGCAGCTGACCACATTAAGCCAGATGTCAACGTGTCGACAATGTCTAGAGGTCACATCTTATGAGGGAACTGAGTTTGTTTACTTGGATTAGAGTTTTTATTAGAGCCGGACTACAAGCCAAATCTCTATAAGGTTAATTTGGTATGAGTTAGTTTATTATGAGATAGGTTGTCAATCACGGGTCTGGACCACAAACCACACCTTTTATACCATTGGACGGGTAATAAGTTTGTTTACTTTGAGTTAAGTCTCACGTATGAGTCAGGTCTACAAGCCAAACAGACACTGACCAAGGGTATCTTTAAAGGGAGGGCTCAAGAGACTCAACACCCCCAACTTCTTATTTGTTTAATCCATGACAATGTATTGATAGAGAATATAGACATTGACCATTCTTAAGCCAGAATGGATTAACGCAAATTGTTAAGACATATTGAGACTGTCTAGAGGTCACTAGATGGTGGCACTAAGTTTGTTTACTTGGAGAGAAATGTCATTTAGGGCGCTGAACACACGTTCGTTGCACAATAAAATAAAACAAATATGTGCATGTGTGCGTGTATGTATTTTTTCCCCTTGTATTAAAACCTTTAGAAAGAAAACTAATTTCATTGTTTAATTCTATTGACTTAATATATAAAGGAAAACCTTACAATTAAATTTAACATCGCAGAAAATGAATTGATCTAAAGCACCACAATTAGATCTAGCAAACAAAGAAAAAATATGCTGGAATGTTAAGAAACACTTGACCTCTGTAACTAAGGTACAGAGATAATTTATCTATATGCTTGACTGATCATGCCAATGTGTTATCTTATTTTGCCTGCACACTAAACACTATTGCGTATGCCCAAGGAAAAAAAACGCGTGAAGGTCAACACCATCAACTATACACACTACACTAGGACTACATGTGTAGGCTCACTAAGTCTATCTGACCAGGTTGTTACAATCAGTCGAACACAAAGTCTATTTATGTTGGTTTTTTTTGGTAGGGAGGGTGTGGGTGATTTTGTTTCTTTTATAGTTGGTTTTCCTAATTCTCTTAGATCTATATAACAGTAGATCTAAACATTGATAACAATAATAGGCCTACAGACTACAATTAAATCTATGCTTCGCAACATTTAAAGCTCAGGCTATGAGTAGGTATAATAGATGTTCCTGCTGTTAATAAAATATCGTTTGCCGCAAATGGATTAATAAATATATGACCTACTACGCTTCAGATTCCAACTATTAACTAACAGCTATCAGTATTAAGCCCTTGAAGCCAGAACCAGAAGCAGTCTTTGGACTTAAAATTACAAGTTGTTGGTCAGAAATTATTGAACACATACATCCAACCACCATACAAGCCAGATGAGAGATTTACATTAGTAACTAGTTAAATATATACTAACATATTTTACATTGACCCTCCAACACACAGCCTTTATAGTTGGTGGCCTCATACATACACACAGACACGCTCATGCTACACAGATTAATTTATGTTTATAAATACTGTTAATCTTTAATAAATCAATCAGCAAAAGAGTTTAAAACAATAAGGTATATAAAAGGAGAAAAATAATACCAACAAATATAGGTATGTTATTTAACAGTTTCGTAAAATGCTCAGCAATACAAGCTATTTACAAAACACTTAGGTATTCGGCTCCGGCTCCGGCACCGGCCGAATATCAAATTTTACTATCCGGTCATATCCGGCTCCGGCCGGATATCAAAAAGTACTATCCGGTGCACCCCTAGAATGTATACACTTTGGTTTCTTATAGTTATAATGTTTTTTGTTTGGTGTAATGCACAAATTGTAAGACAAATTTCCATACGGACAATAAATATTATTTGAAATACCACGATTCTAATTTATTGATAGTTATTGAATACAAAAAGCAGCGACTTTCCTACCCAAACCTTACTATCGACCACTCGCACGCTTCTCAGTGTTGTTTTAATTCCATGGGTCGCATCCTATTAGTATGAAAAACAGCTCCCAATTAATTGATTGTAAATTAGGAGTGCGTCTGGTGTGAATGTATACTTTGGTTTCTTAAAGTTATAATGTTTTTTGTTTGGTGTAATGCACAAATTGTAAGACAAATTTTCATACAGACAATGAAGATTATTATTATTATTATTATTAAAGAAAGGGGCATATAGATTACAGAATGTAGAGAGATATGGCAGGAAAGGTGTAATTGTTTCCCTTATTTGTTTTTTACAAATTATTTTTAGATTTTGCTTGTTAGAGCCTGGAGTTCAACAAACAAACCAAAAATCTGGCTATATGAAGATGAAACAGGGCCTATATATATTTCTTCTATCGATCTATTTATCACACAGATTCACTGACCTATACCAGAACGAGCCACCTGGAGCAGACACGATCTTGGCATGGAAGACGCTTAGGAGCAAGAGGACGACTTAGTGATGCGAAGACGGTGTTTACGATTGACTGATTTTTCAGTAACAGTCTTTAGCCTGCCAACTGAACTAATACCACACGATTCCCCCTACAGGATTTGATTCGTTTCTCTTTTTCTTGATGAGATTTTATTTTTGGTTCTTCAGTTTTGGAACAGACAAACAATTATTAATTCAGAACAACGGCTAGTGCGTACTGAAATCAACACCGACGGATTGGTTGACGTTAAAGCACGATCGCAATATGATAGAAAAAGTTTATAAAAAAGATTTGAGTTTTCCCCCCCCCCCCCCCAATTATTGTGTCTTCCAGAAAGAAAAACACAACATTATAGACTACAATAATAAGAAAAAGATTAAAGAATACTTTTTTGAAAAAAGACAACACCTCCAATATACAATCGACTACGCCATGTTTTTTTTTAAGTCTAGTCAAGCCAAATTTAGTTTTATTTATTTTCTACTTTGAAAAATTATAACGGTTTTCTCCGCGTGACCAACGAGCTAGTCATTCTTTTCTCAGCGATTAACATCGATTGTTAAATTTATAGAAAAATCGTTGAAACTATTTTTTGAGATCATCTGTCCATTTTCCTGCTGGGTCCAGGTTTCATGAAGGAGTGACTTTTCAATTGAAAGCGCTCTCGTCTCATCAACCATGTTGTCTTATCCTCTAACAGGTATTGTGTTTCAACTTGACACGGATGCTAGCAATACAGGGATCGGTGCTGTTTTATCAAAGGAAGTGAATGGTAGCGAGAGAGTGGTAGCCTACTTTAGCAGAAGTTTGTCAAAAGCTGAACGAAATTATTGTGTGACTAGACATGAGCTGCTCGTGTGGTGGTCTCCATTAAACATTTTCACAAGAGTCTCTATGGACAAAGATTTAATTTGAGAACAGACCATGCGGCCCTCAAATAGCTAATTTCCTTCAAGAATCCGGAAGGACAAGTAGCTAGATGGTTAGAAAGGTTACAGACGTATGATTTCGAAACACAACACGGGAAGGGACAAGCCCATTCGAATGCCGACACTTCGTCACGACGACCTTGTCAGCAGGAGTGTAAGCATTGCACAAAAGTGGAAGGGAACACAAGAGCCCTGGATTGTAGGCGGCTGGAACTAAGTGCATAGGCATCTTGGTCTGAGGAGACGATAAGCAGAGAACAAAAGGATGAAAAAGATATAGCCCCAGTTTTGCAACGGAAGAAAGTTGGACAACGCCCTGATTGGCATCAAATTTCTAGTACGGGAGAAATTACCAAGGCTTACTGGGCACAATGGGACTCTCTGGTGATAGACAACGGCGTCCTGAAACGAATTTGGGAATCCACCGATGGGATCTCGACACGAGTACAACCAGTTTTACCAAGGATTAGAATCCCAGAAGTACTGCATGAAATGCACAACGGCTCCACAGTTGGTCACTTAGGCGTTAACAAAACGTTAGAAAAAGTCAGACAAAAGTTTTATTGGTGTCGTTACAAGGAAGACGTAGAAGATTGGTGCCGGAAATGTGACTGGTGTGTGTGCGGCAACTAAAGGCCCACAACGTGGAACTAGAGGATCCTTACAACAGTGTACAATGTAGGTGTACCATTTGAGAGAATCGCACTGGACGTGCCTGGACTTTTTCCTGAGGCTAACAAAGGGAACAAATACATTCTAGTGATAATAGACTGTTTTAGTAAATGGCCTGAAGCTTTTGCGATGCCCAACCAGGAAACCACAACAATAGTCGATATTTTGGTTGGACATAGGATAAGTCGGTTTGGTGTCCCAATGGAACTACATTCGGATCAAGGACGTAACTTTGAATCTAATCTGTTTCAGGAGATTTGTAAAATCTTGAATATCGAGAAGACGCGAACCACACAACTACACCCTCAATCAGATGGGATGGTAGAACGCTTCAACTGTACGTTGGTACAATACCTGGCTAAAATGTCAGCAAAACAGCAAAATGGTTGGGATGACTACGTTCCCCTAGGGAGGGGGCAGTGTTGTAAACTTGTCCCCCCCCCCCCACCGACTGACCAATTTTTCCACGTAGAAACTTTGTTTTGTTTGTGCTTGGAGTCCGAGCTGACCTGAGCGAGTGTGTCGATGTGTGAAGTAACTGGCAGTTATGATCGCGGACTTTTTCGACGGAGGATTGGTTTTCTTGAATCGGTATTTGTGACTAGGGATCTGTACACTCTATTAATAGAACTGTGACATTATTTCTATTATTTCGAGTATTGACAGTTCATAGTGGTTTATGCTTCTACAATCAGAAGGATATCGGCTACCTGACGATGAGTGAGTTTTCTTTTTCTTTGTTATGTCTGCACTGGTTGTGTCAAAATATGTAGGTTGCAGCTGGGGCTGCGTAGCCACGGGAAATACCGAATTCCTCATTGATCTTTGGACTCGAAACAAGCCCTATATGTACATCTTTGCTTTGAACTTATTCAGACGTTTAAAATACGATTTAGCGATTTAGTTGTTACGGAATTTCATTTGCAGCTTAACGTATGTGTAACTTGTCTTTAAAAAGTTTATATCAGCTCACTGTCTGTCTGGGTGAGTTCTTGACACGTTTTTTGTTTTTCCCACTCCCTATTCTCAGAACCAAATTGAAATTTTGCACAATTATTGTTTGTCGAAGACAATACACGAATCAATTAAAATATTAACCAATGAGTGATAATTAATTTTATTGTGCTTGTGATTGAGTTGTTGTTTTTTAAACGTACATCTGTAACCAGAGAGACACCTAGACGCTTGGTGGGGAGACTAAAGTACTTTCAATAGAGCTAATTAATTAGAAAACTGTATCAGGTATTATGTTCACTTCATCACCCCTTTTTTTTCTTGAAGTCCTAGACATACTTGGAGCCAGTTGACATTCGATCACAATAATTCGAGAAAAAAAAAGAGAGAGAGAGAGAAAGAGAGAGAGAAAGAGAAAGAGAGAGAGAGAGTGAAAGAGAGAAAGAGAGAGAGAGAGAAAGAGAGAGACAGAGAAAGTGAGATGGAAAAAGAAAGAAAGAGAGAGAAAGTGAGAGAGAGAGAAAGAGAGATAGAGAGAGAAAGAGAGAGAGAGAGAGTGAAAGAGAGAAAGAGAGAGAGAGAGAGAAAAAGAGAAAGAGAGAGAGAGAGAAAGAGAGAGAGAAAGAGAAAGAGAGAGAGAGAGAGTGAAAGAGAGAAAGAGAGAGAGAAAAAGAGAAAGAGAGAGAGAGAGAAAGAGAGAGACAGAGAAAGTGAGATGGAAAAAGAAAGAAAGAGAGAGAAAGTGAGAGAGAGAGAAAGAGAGATAGAGAGAGAAAGAGAGAGAGAGAAAGAGAGAGAGAGTGAAAGAGAGAAAGAGAGAGAGAGAAAAAGAGAAAGAGAAAGAGAGAGAAAGAGAGAGACAGAGAATGTGAGATGGAAAAAGAAAGAAAGAGAGAGAAAGTGAGAGAGTGAGACAGAGAAAGAGAGAGAGAGAAAGAGAGAGAGAAAGAGAGAGTGAGAGAAAGAGAGAGAGCGAGGGAGAGAAAGAGAGAGAGAGAAAGGAGAAAGAGAGAGAAATAGAAAGAGAGAAAGAGAGAGAAAGTTTAAATGCTGTTATAGTGTGGGTGAGAAAAGAAAAAACAAGAATTTCCTTTTTAAAAACAAAATGTCTATGTTATGGTGAAATACAAGAGAAAGTCGACTTTTTTGTGTCATTGCAAAAAAAATAAAGAAAAAAAAACACAATTGGTCGGTATGGGGATCGAACCCTCGACTGTAGTGTTATTATCGAGATTCTACTGAGTTATCCAGACACAAAACTATACACTTTAAATTACTGAATCGATTTTTACTTGAGCTTCCAACCATCTTCTATTCTTACACTTCCACCCATAGTAATAGTCAGCTAATGGTATCAATTGTATACACATAAATATATGGACACAGAAAGTTCTACCTAATTCTGTTGTAACTGTAATAGAATCTACGAACAAATCAATCACCACAGTCCCATGTTAGTGCTTCCAATCTACCCACGCTTAAGGTGCCAGGCCCACTGGCTCCATCTCCGATCACAGACTCTCGTCGGGCGCAAGCGTTTGGCGGACAGCGGCTATTTCATTCATTCTGGAGACGTTGTGGTTTTACCGACTGTCAAGGTAATGTAACCATTTATCTTTCGTTATAATGTATGACTAACTTTTAATTCTACGCAGGTATCCTACAATTATCAACAAATCTTGATACATTGAAACTTATTCGTTCAAATTGATGTTTAAATTTTATTAGCGGATATTTGTTTGTAAATTTTATTGGAATTATTGTTGTTTAGCGCTTCTGCCATGCTATGAGTATACTCAGCAGGGGCGTAGCCAGGAATTTCTCATCATTTGAGGGCCTGGGGTCTTGACCTCTTTGGGGGCCTCTGCATTTTTCGTAATATTTAAAAGTTAATGTAAAAAAAAACACTCACTTGGGGGTCCCCCTCAAGTGGGTGCCCGGGGGGTTTTCAAATTCTCCCCCTCCTCCCCCCCCCCATCCTAGCTACGCCTCTGATACTCAGAGCGCTTTGGTCAAAATGTTATATATAAATATGGAGGAGGGGGGAAGAAAGGAGATATTTGTGAGAAGATTTCCATACTGCCTTTTGGCTCTCGTATTTTTCTTGAAATCGATTCTTCCATTTTGAAACTGATGATAATCAACAAAATCTCGATCTATGCATTTGTTTTGTTTTGTTATTGCAAAAAGTTTTTCTTATATTAACTGTGCAGCTAATAATTCCCACATAAGGCGGGTGCAAATTGTTCAGTATCGTTTATTTACTTATTCAACTCTTGACTGAATACAAAGAAACATTCGAGTCGAGTGCGGGAATTCCCGCTGAAGCTGTGTTAAAAATAGAAAGTCGTAAGCCAAATTTAAATTTGAGACGCTATAAATTGTTAACAAAATTGTAACAGTTAAGAGTAAGAGTTTTCATTATATAATCATTTAGGAGGTTGTTTTTTTTTTGTTTTTTTTTTTATGATAAACAGTCAAATTTCTAGAAAAATCGTTGAATCCGTGTTTTGAAATACTGGTCAACTTACCTGTGAAAAGAATACAATCCAATAGGAGAAATTTTAAATAAAAAAAATACTTTCTTTCATCTTAGTCATTCTAAGACGTCTTTATAATATGTTGCGAATTGTTATAACCCAGCATCACTATTGTTATAACGCTGTTAGATTCAACTTCCACAGTAGCTTTATCTCCGGAAGTTTATTTTCCAATTTTGTTTGTTGTGTGTTAGGAATAATCACACATCGCACTGTAATTATAGGATTGCATGACATAGAGGCTACTGCAAGCAACAAACGTCAGCGGCTTTTGTGAGCGTGCCAATTACACAAACGTGACATAAAATCTGAGCTCAGATTAAAGGATAGGTCACACTTTTACACAATCGTGAATTCGAAGCATCGCCTTTGCTGTTCTACGATCACACGTGTTTTCCAAGATAGATTAGAGGTAAAGTAGAGAACAAATGCAACAGTTACTTCCTGGTTTGAAAGAATGTGTATTGCTGTAACTTACTACTTAGCCAAATAACCTCAACAAAAGGATTATTAAATAGAACATTTAATCAACAATAAGAAACAAGATCTAGGGCCAAATTAATCACATCCCAGGCGTCCTGATTTTCATCTCTTCTCTAGCCATCGGCCATCTTTGACTTCCTCTCTCTTTTAGCCTGTCTCTGTCCTTTGTCTCATGGTGCAAATTTTCGCACCTAATGACAGTGCGCAATGTAGAGTCATAACAATATTAACTACAAATCTGTACAAATGTACATAGACTTACTTAGATTTAGATCCTCATGGGACTGTAAGCTCCCTCCACAGAGATCGGTCTTAGCCAACTTCCACAGCCTCTTCCTAGATGGTGCCCTCAGATTTTAGGTTTTCTAAGAAATGCGATGCCATGTTATACATTGTACGTTTGGGAATTAGTTATTTGTTTCGTAAATAGGGAAAAGTTTTGACTTTAAGACAATGACGTGACTAGTAAAAACAAAACTAGGATTTGAGGAACAATAGCGAAATGTAAACAAAGACTATTTTTGATGAGAGAGGCAGCTTTAATGAACGTAGATATTTAGCTTGACGACTTTCGACGGTTCCATTCGTTATTATTAAACGTCTTGTTCGACATTCACTGTCAGCGTCGACTAACTTATAATGTTGGCCTTTAGCCTGTTTTTTAAGTTCGTTATTTGAATGTTACCTCCGTTTGACTTAACTGCATAAGACACAGCGAGGAAGCGCCTAACAACACTGACGGTCTTGCTTTCAGTTGGAAGAGGTCGTGGCTGGGTGTTCCATCATAGTCATCCAGTAATTAGCATTTTTAGTAGCAGGTGATTTAAAGTTAACTTGGCCAGACGATCCTTAGAAAGATTTATTTGTGGACTGGACAATATTCATTTGTCTTTGTCCAGACGTAGAGCTTGTGGCCGAAGTGATTTAAAAGTAGTTCAGTAAATGGTTCATTTTAAAATCATTCCATTCGTTGGGTCACTTAGTCTATACTACAGCTGTTTTGCTTCAGACTAGTTGCAATTCTAAATTGTTTCTCTTAAACTCATTACTATTTAGAGAAATAAACAAAGCTTATCTATAGGGGAAGAACTCCATCCTTAAAACTATATCTACCAATAATGCACAAGTTATTTCCCTTGTTCAATATCAAAGAAAAATAATTAATTAAAACTACTTAAAATGTTTGTTTATTGATTCATATTTTGTTAGGTACAATAAATAATTGTTTACTTAAGTTTCAAGTGTCAACATGATTGGAGAATGCATGAAAGAGAAATAGGGTTACAATGATTTAAGTGGACTAAACGGTCCAACAGACTAAGGGTTAGGTCAAGGTGAAAGGATAGAGCCATTCCGTACCACTTTTAAACGTCACTAAATGTCTAGGAATCAAAATGGTGTGGGAAGGAGGGCTCTTGAAATATCATTCATAGGTTCTTTCTAAAACATCTTGTTAACTTTAGATAGGGTGAATAAATATCTAGGAATGATACTTAATAATATTAAAAAAACAAATACAACAATAAAGACTAAGACTGCTTTATTGATCCTTATTGAAATTTGTTGTGATTACAAGGACTCTTTTCTCATATAAAGACAACACAAAACAAGATACTCAAATCTTTATGACTAATATAGGCCTATATATATTGTTATGTTTTTATATATTTATATTTATTAACATCTTAGATTTAAAAATACAAAGACATGAGAAGATGATTTTCTATCTTCAAAGTATTTCCCGTATTCTTTTATAACTTGTCAGAAGGTATCGTTGTTTAGCTGCCCCGTGTCCGGCTGCTTTATAAGGTCAATGATGATGTTTTACAAAGAACCACTGGCTTTTAAAATGATGACTTTTGTCTTGAAATGTTACCTCATTTTATTTTATCAACTACGGACGTTACCTCGAAAGAGAAGATAATTCTGCCCCATGCATTTCATGTGTCAATCTAGTCATGCACGTTGAGCAATGGCTTAAAAGTAAAAAAAAAAAATTCTACTTTCAGACCAGGGCAGAAAATATTATGGTCATCTGTTTCTTTGGCCTACAGTTTACGTGTAGGATGTCATGTGGCCAGCACAAGGACCAACCGCCTTTACTTCCTCCAACTAAAGTCAGGTACCCAATAGAGTTTGTTGACTCAGGGGAAGCCCTAAAAATCACAAAGTACTAAATCCTAAGTCTTCACCAGGGTCCCTGGTTCGGGAGCCAAGCGCCTAACCACTCAGCCACCGAGCACCCCGACCAATGACTTAAGCTCTTGCTATAATCGTTGGTTTTCGTTGCTGACTCAAGCAACCCATGCTCTAACGTGGAGAAGCAGCACGTATATGTATTTGACCTAGCATATGGAATTAGAAATGTAATGTGGCTTTATCTTTGTTTCTTTCTTAGTATTTTATTCTGTTTTTTTGTTTCTCTATATTTTTGTAACGGTTTGATAGTTTATGTATTTCTGTTTACCTTTGTTTTCCCCTCTCTGTAGTGTCTCTAAATTTAATGGTGTTACTCTAATCAAATGTGAAAATTCGTTTGTTATACACGAAATCTCATATTTCATAATAATATCCTTCGACATGAAATATGAACGTAAAAGTGATAAATTTTTGAAGACAAGCGATGTAATAAAGTTTCCCTTTGAAACCTTGCGATCTATGGGACACATGATATAAAGGTCATCTGTTTCTTTGACCAACGGTTAAAGAGCAGAGTGTCATGTGGTCAGCACAACGACCAACTGCCTTTACTTTCTCCAACTAAACTCAGGTACCCATTAGAGTTGATGGACTTAGGGGCCCCCTAAAATCCCGAAATTTAAATTCCTAGTCTTCACCGAGATTTGAACCCAGGACCCCAGGTTCGGAAGTCAAGCGCTTAACCATTCAGCCACTGCGCCCCCTTGTCTTATATAACGAGGATCAATTTTTTTTTGTATAAACTATAAATATACAAGCTTCTAACCTATACATGCTATTAACATGCTTCTATCGCGATGTCAAAATTATCTATTTATTAGTATTCTATCTTAAAACATTAATCAAGTTCTATTTTCCGATATCGCGGAGTAATTTACGATTTTCAATCAAAGTGCCAAATTGTGTTTGTCTGAAATGTGTGATCTCATCTGGTATTCTCTACCACGTGACGAGAGTCTAATGAGCCTCTAGCTGTCTCTGATGGACGATGTAGCAGACAGATGTAAAGGAAAGATAACCAAGCTGTGAATGGCAGACGATAGAGTGAGATTGAATCTTCTCAACAAATTCCAAATTCAAACAAGCTTGTTTTAAAAAGCACTATCTGGTAACTACCGACACTGAATTAAACATGGCCAAATATGGACAAAAATTGTTTTGTTAACCAGAAAAAAAGAAAAAAAAAAACATAACTAATGCCAAAAGTTTTTTTTTCGGATAGATTTTTTTTTTTACAATTAACATTTTAACAAAGCTTATATCAGCTGAATGTTAGTCCGTCCGTCTGGTAAAAAGTGTGTACACGTTATTTCTTTAACACCCATTCTTGAATCAAGATGAAACTTCCCTTAATTATTTACTGAAATAGACAAGACATGAATCATTTTTATAAGTAACCAGTTAGATAATTAATTACAGGTAAATAATTTACTTTTTTGGATACAACATTAGGAAATTGATCCTTCAGTATTCATAAATATGGCTAAATATGTTGAGTTTAGTCCCCATAAATGTTAACGCTATTTCTCCCTCACGCATTGTCCGCTCAGGTTGATACCTTGAATAATTATCTGCCTGGCTGCCCGGTCGTGCGGTTTGCGCGCTGGACTGTCGTTCGGATTTATCGACGGTCGAGGGTTGAAACCCTGCCCGCTCCCATACCCCGTCGTCCTGTGGGAGGTTTGGACTAGGAAATAAACTATCTTCAACTCTGAAGGAACATCCGAAATATGTAAAAACATTTTACAAAACATTTTACAAACATCTATTGTACCTTACAAAACATGAATCAATAAAAAAAAAAAAATTAATCAATTAACTAACATGGTAATTAATTATTTTGTTTGATATCGAATAAGAGAAATAGTAGATTATTGATAGATATAGTTTTAAGTGTGGAGTTCTTCCCATTTACATAAAGCTTTTTTTATAAATATTTATTTACATTTTCCATGTTTTTATCCTAATAAACCAACTATAAAAAAATCCAACAAAGCATTAGGGTTAATTAAAAGAAATTTCTATAAATCAAATAAGAACATAAAACTAAAATGTTATTTAACCTTGGTTAGGCCAATAATAGAATATGCATCCACCGTGTGGGACCCCTCAACTCAAGAAAACATTAAGAAACTGGAACAAACACAAAATAGAGCAGTGAGATTCATAACAAACGAATATTCACATTTGACTAGGGTAACACCATTAGTAAAATCACTAAATTTAGAAAGCCTTCAGGACAGAAGACTCAAAAGTAAAGTAGCAATTATACATAAAACACTGAACCATAATCTTCAAATACAAAAACAAAATTTAATAAAATACTCTGAAAGACACAAAAATAAAGGCACATTCCTCGTCCCATATGCTAGGACAAATTTGTACAAATACTCCTTCTTCCCTAGTGCTATTAGAGCATGGAATGGGTTGCCTGAGCTAGCCAGAAAAACCAGTGACTTGGCAGAATTTAAGTCATTGGTTAATATGCATGACTAAATGCATGACGCGTAGGACGTAATCATCTTCTTTTTTGAAGTAACGTCTGTATTATATAAGATAAGATAAGATAAGTCATTTTGTTCTCACTCTTCTCCCCTATTCCTTATTTTTAAATGTATAGAAGAAACATGGCCGTTATTAAGTGGAGGCAGTGGGCCGTATGTTGTTTTTTGAGGGAATAGCGCTTGAACTCGAAAACTCTTAACAAAAAACGAACTTTATAATATTTCTAATTAAATCTTTGGACATCTCAGTTCATTGATAAAAGAAATCGAGTTGGCCGTTGTTCCTACATTTTTTATATTATTTTTTTATACGAAGTTATAAAGTAAATGATAAATCCGTCCATTTACAAAACAGTATGCAGTGTCGTTGATATATTCTTCAGTTCGTGGAGACCCTTCCTTAAGGATGTCCCTGGGTGACCATACTTTGTACACCAATAGGGGCCTACCCTTACCGCCCTAGTAGAATACTTTTCTTTTTTCTTTATTGTTTTAACATTTACATCGTTCCCATTATTAATTCTCAATTCGATAATCTTCCTATTCTTGCGAGATTTGTGTAATGTTAAATAGTTTCATGCGTAGCTTGGAATACATTTCAGGCTTTCTTTACAAGGTGGTGATTATTTTATTGAAATCAGAATCGTTGAAAACTAAGAACAAGTGAGCTATTAGAAACTTATATATTGAAAGAATATGACTTCGTATCAAAGGATTAATTGTATTTACTAAAGTTATAAAAAGTTACTTTGTCTATCGCAAAACTCTTTAATGTTCATAACAAAACATGATTAAATAGAAAAATTAACCAATTAGTTATTTAAATTGCGGTTATTAATTTTTTTTTATATTGGAAAAGGAAAATAAATCTTACAATACTGGGAGATAAGGGTGTAATTTTTTTTTTCACTTAGATAAGCTTTTTTTTTTTTAATTAGTTTTAATTTTTGCGTGTTTCAAGTGTTTTTGTGAACTTCCAAAAGGTCATTCTGACATTAACTTACACCAATACCAATGAGGTAACTGCCGAGGCAATTAAAGAGGGCGGAAGGGCGACAACAACTGTGTAGGTTGATATCGCATCTCGCTAACACGAGACGAGAGAACAATACCATGAAACAGCGTGGACTGGTCTGTGAACAAGAGATCATTCAATGACCCAATTATGATCTAAATGCATTAGCAGACTTCATCGATACATCAGCACATAGCAGTCTACACTCATTGACCAACAAGTCAGTCAGTTTCCAGTCAGAGCTTTGCGCTTACCACTTGTGTAACAAAACGAATAGGGTGCTAGATACCACTGATTCGATTTGGTGTTTTTAAAATAATAAATATCCATAACGCAGTAGACATAAAAACTACCATTACGCCCAAAGAGTTATTCAATATGTACATGACTTTGGACAAATCGGTTTCAAGAAGTGCTTAGACCAACATAAGAACAAGACGGACATTACGGACAGGGTGAAAATAAAATGTGTGTTTACAATTTTTGTAACCTCAAAACATTGTATTTCCTCAACATTTTCTTAATGGATCAAACTTGAAAAGAAATGCAAGAATGATTGATTTTTCTCTTTTCTGAGATATACATTAACTCCTAAGTGTTCTCTCTCTATCTCTCTCTCTCTCTCTCTCTCTCTCTCGCTCTCTCTCTCTCTCTCGCTCTCTCTCTCTCGCTCTCTCTCTCTCTCGCTCTCTCTCTCTCTCGCTCTCTCTCTCTCTCTCTCTCTCTCTCTCTCGCTCTCTCTCTCTCTCTCTCGCTCTCTCTCTCTCTCTCGCTCTCTCTCTCTCTCTCTCTCGCTCTCTCTCTCTCTCTCTCTCTCTCTCTCTCTCTCGCTCTCTCTCTCTCTCTCTCTCTCTTTCTCTCTCTCTCTCTCTCTTAATTTCTCTTTTAATATTTTTTTCTTAAATTTTCTTCATTCATTTTGTCGGCATTAAATAGAAGTCCTGGAGCGTCTTTGATCTCAATCACTTCATTGTATACAAAACCAGACTATCAAATGTACCCTAGAACCACACACTATGCCAGATAGGTTTTTTTTTTTTTTCCTATATGCAAGCGCTAACTATAAAACGAAGTTTGAAAGATTTAGATGCATTTCTATTTTTAGAAGCGAAGCTTTCTAAAGCCCAGGCTATTATGAATACCTCGTAGCACAATGCGTATCCATGGCCACGGGTAACCGCTGTTACTTTTGTATCAGGGGAAGACAAGTTCGGTTACGTGTCTGTCATTTGTTTGGCGCCAAACTTGAGCATCAAGAAGATCTCTTAACGTACGACTCTCAATGTCAGACACGGAAAGGTCACCTTACAAACAAAGATATTTGGTAGCAGATATCACATGTTATTCCAACGTACCTTAGAAAGCCTTCAGTAGCGAAGACGCAAAAGTTAAGTAGCAATTATACATAAAACACTGAACCATAATCTTCAAATACACTAAAAAAAAATTATAAAATACTCAGAAAGACACAAAGATAGCAGCACACTTTTCGTTCCAGATGCTAGAACAAATTTGTACAAATACTCCTTCTTCCCTAGTGCTATAAGAGCATGGAATGGGTTGCCTGAGCCAGCCAGGAAAACCAGTAACTTGGCAGAATTTAAGTTATTGGTTAATATGCATGACGTAATTGTCCACGCGCGTGTGGATATGTATTAACATTCTGTGATAAGACAAAATGTCTAGCTTAAAGACATATTTCCACTAATCAACGTTTACATAGTTTTTTATGAATTACCATAAAACCATCGTCCTTTTTATTAAGAGAATACGCTTAACGGCGAGGTTCCATTCTATCATTTACATAATTAGTCTTCTTCTTCTATACACATGACATTATAATGCTTTTCAAAATATTGACCAAATGTCATTAGTTGTTATCCTCCCCTGGTTAAATGGCCATATTTAATAAGAGATTTCGTCTGCATATTGTTACGCGTTGCTTGACCTACTTTTAAAGAGTACATGTGATCCTCTCATAGTACAAGTGCAAATATAACGGCACTTTGCCGCCTTGCGCATTAGGAATTAGTTCTGACCAGAGTAGCTGTATTAATTGACGTCCTGGGTTTATAAATACTCGTCTTAGTTGATTTCAAGAAAAAATCTGAAGTGAAAAATGTCCTATGCTGACCAGAAGAATTGAGAATCGGATTACATAAACAAATCCTTTATTATTCAACGACTTTGTTTGCTTCCCTCCGATCTGTAATTATTAGCCTTCTATCTATAACACAAAAAGTATTAATTATGACCTCTTTTGTAAATAGCGAGTGGAATTATCTCTCTTGTAAAGCGTAGGTTTATTAATGATGCAGGATAGAGGAGCGGTTCTCAACCTTTTGGGTTCCACGACCCCCTAATATAATGTTCCACTAAGCGGCGACAACCCAACCATATTTGTTTTTTCGATTACAGATAAATAAATGAGTGCTCATAATTCAATTTTAAAAAAAGTTATAATTCAGACTTGCATTTATTTACTTTTCTATTGAGTATTCACAATATACAGGTCGCATACTTAAGCGCCAATTTGACAATGGCGAAGTATCGAGAACAGTCTTTGTTACAGAAATAGTGTTTCGACAGTATTTACAAACACGCCAATAATAGAGCAAAGGTTGAGTTCGTTTTTGTTCCACCAGATCAGAAATCTAGTATCACAACGAATGTCATCTTCTACATCAAGCCTGAGTCTGAATTTGGGCTTAATAACTAACAAGCTGGAAATTTGCAAATTTGCAAAGATTTGTTCTTGGAAATGGACGAACACAATGTTAAACAGAACGGGATATGAAGTATTCTGAATACCAGGAATGGTTTAAATCTGCATGATACAGCACGTTTGAATGGACAAAGAAAAAACCTTCAATGATGAATAGACCAAAAAAATCCAAATTTCCTGGCGATTTGTCATTCGACCCCCAAAGGGGTGGAGACCCACAGGTATGGAAACCCTGAGGTGGAGGAATTCAATGTTATCGTCTGCTTAAATTTCCAGTTGAAAATTGAAAACAGTAGGTAATAAGTTTAAGCTTCTTCGTTAAACATTAGGGAAAAAAAGATTAAAGATTTGTACGGAAAGAAAGTAAAAAGTAAAGATAATCTGTTAACGAGAGTGACAAGTGCCCAGCACAACGACCAACCACATACATTTTTTTCCAAACTAATGTCAGCTACCCATTAGAGATAGGTGGATCTCGAAATAAAAAAAAAATACCTTCACCAGGATTTGAAACTGGGACCCCTCGGTCTGAAAATAAGGCGCTTTACCACTCAGCCACCTGCCTCCATATGAGTATGTAATGTAGATGTTTTCCTTGATAACAAGGTAGATCTAACCAATATACAAAAAATACTCCTAATCCTTGTACTTAGTGTGGCAAAATATGCAGGTCGCAATTGGGTTTGTGTGGTCGTGCGAAATATTGCTCTCGACATTGATATTCGGAATCGAAAATATTGCCTTAATAGATAATTCGCATAAACTTTAGATCTAGATCTACATAATGGACCTCACCTGTTTCAAATACATAGAGCAAAGATGAATTCATATTCAATCGTTATGGACGTAACTCTTTTTCAATCTGTAATCAACCTGATTTCCTGGAAAATCGTGTTTTTTTCTGTCTTACAAAAGTTATGATCTTTAATTTTCAAAGTTTATAAATAATGCAATCCCATTTTATGGATTTTAAATGGAATGGGCTATTAATAACAGAACCTATATATTCACGCAAAACTATGACATAAAGCCAATTCCTTTTAGTTTCCTTTAAGATAATGTTTCGGCAATCCGAACTACTTTAAATAATTCAAGCCTGTTGATTTTAATAATCTTATGACTTAAGATTATACATTTCAATAGATTTGGATTATCTAGATCTTTATAGATCTACATTCGTATCTAAAATTGCAAAATTATAATTTTGAGACAAGTGTGCTCTTATTTACAATGTTAGAAGACTAAACATTGTAATGATTATTAGTATTACCTGTTAGGTTAGATATGAAAAACTACTTCTGATAACTACCTTACAAAACGTCTTTTAAAAGTTTTTCACATTTTTGTGTATATCTAGTGCTTGGAGATAGGCGAGTCCAGTCTCGTGTGTGTATATATATAGGTCTTTGACAGACGTTCTGCATCCATTTTACTTTTTTTTTTTTTTACTAAAAATGATAGAAACATTATGCTGTTACATAGGCCTATATTAGCTTCGCATTAAGTCTAGATATGATACATTTATAACCTATAACCCTGTTCCTCCCTGACTTACCTTTTTTTTTCCACGTGCAAAGAAGGGAGGTTTTTCTTTATGCTGTTGGGGGTAAATGACCTTGACCTAGTGTGTAAATGTGTTAAAAAACTTGGGTTATGATTTTTGGATTTCTTGACTGAGGATTGAGGATATCTTATATTGTGTTAGCGAATCGGGATATGTAAATTTAATTTGGAGATTGTGACATTATTTTTTTTTTAATCGGGTATATTGATTGATCATAGTTGGATTGTGTTTCTGCAATCGAAGAGATACCAGCGATCTGAGAATCGGTGAGTTATTTTCTTTAGTTCAACCCCACGTCATAACAATATCTAAGGAAAGAAAAAACAGGTAATTTTGTATTTCGAAACCATACGACAAGGATTTATTTTTTCCTTCATGTTCATGCTTAACAAATCGACTTGATATGATGCTAAATTAATAACCAGTTTCTAATCAAGTTATTTTAGACGTTACATTCATTTTGTCACATAGATTTTCAATTAAGATAATATTTCTAATTAACATTCGTTATCAACAATTATTATTGTCTGAATCTGTTGTTTTTTTTTTTTTAATTTATTTTATTTTATAATTTGAAACAGAACAAAATTCATGTTTTTTTTTACAAAATAAAAATAGAAACGGGAGACTGCTGAGAGCTAATTATAGACATACGTAAACATGGCCAGGTTAACACTGTTGCTGATATGCGAGTTTCTTCTAATGAGGTCACGTGACGCTAATTAAAGTATAATAAACATCATTATATGACGTTCTGTCAGCTGATTGAGACTTGCAGATCTCACACTGATTGTTTGTGTTGTTGTTGTTTTTTTTCTTTAAGTATTCAAGAGCTGTCTGGTATCTTTCTTCTAGACAGTGAGTTATCTGAGACCACTTAGAACTGCTCACTGAGCATTGCTCCTACTATCCCCAATTCCGCTGAAAACATATCCTTGACCGTAAAACCAGCATTAAACTCTTTGTTAAGCTCCATGGTTAACTTGAAAATATTCTTTTCGTTGAGATATGACGTTTAGTTCAATAATTAGCTCTTTTTTTAAACTCCACTATTACTACGCATTTAGCACTGTTTTCACTGCATTTTTGACACAAAATTAAGCTCTTCTTTTTATTCTGTTTTAACCTTAACATTTAGGCTTTTAGCTCTTCTTTTAACTCGTCTTATAGCTCAACATTTAGCTCATTCTTCAGCGGAACATTTAGATCAACATTGAGATCAACATTTAGATTTACATTTAGATAAACATTTAGATCAACATTGAGATCCACATTGAGATCCACATTGAGATCCACATTGAGATCAACATTTAGATTTACATTTAGATAAACATTTAGATCAACATTGAGATCCACATTGAGATCGACATTTAGATCAACATTTAGATTTACATTTAGTTTTTCATTTCTATCTATTTATCTGGAAACCTTTTGTTCTTGGTTAGTCCCACACATCTGTTCGTTCAACTCATCCATTGGTTTTAACTTCATCACATTGTTTAGTTCTTAGTCTAACTCATCGCTAAGCTTAATAATTAGCGTTTTTTAAGGTCCAAATTTAGCAATGATAAAATAATTTGCAACAAAGAAATTTTAATTTTAAAATAATTTTTTTAAAATTTAATTTAAATGTTCTTATCTTTTTGCAACTTTCTCTCTCTCTCTCTCCCTTTCTTATTCTTATCTTGTATCTCTCCTCCTTTTGCTTCAATTTCTCCGTCAGGCTATCATCTCTCTTGTGTCTGTATGATAACTCTATAGTTTTCTCCGCTGTTTAGCTTCTGCGCCATCAGCTCATGTCTTGTACAACTATATTCTATCATTCGCTTACTTTGTTAGCAGGCTTCTGTCTCGTGGTTCCGTGAAGCTTTAAAGGTTGGACCTCCCTTGGAATCCCTACGGCTAACATTAACCACAACCTTTGCCTTTCCACCGTAGCTGTCATCAAAATCTGTTCGCTACATCGATTCTAGCTACATTTCTCATCAGTTACAGTGTGGCATCGACTAGCCTATCTACATGCCTGGATCTCGTAGTGTCTCTGTTACATTAATCTTAGTATTCTATATATCTGAATGTTTTTATTTAATGTGTTTTATGACAGTATTGGATACGTTTTTTTAAATAATGATCGCTACTCAGGTCAGTTGAGATATTTGTATATCTTAGTGAATAATACATTATGTCAAGAACTATATTTCTAAATCAAGATAGATAGATAGATAGATAGATAGATAGATAGATAGATAGATAGATAGATAGATAGATAGATAGTTAGATAGATAGATAGATAGATAGATAGATAGATAAGACAGATAAGACAGATAAGACAGATAAGACAGATAAGATAGATAGATAGATAGATAGATAGATAGATAGTTAGATAGTTAGATAGATAGATATATAAGATAGATAAGATAGATAAGATAGATAAGATAGATAGATAGATAGATAGATAGATAGATACATAGTTCGCAATGACGTGCAGTTCATATAATCAATTTATTTTTACATAACTTTTACAGATAGTGTTTTAGAATTAAACTAAAAAAGCCGGTGTGAAAAATGTAAATCCTCCTCTTCAAATATAAGTATAACAGAGGAGGTAACTCTTAGCAGCGTTACCTCGCTATCGTCTTGTTAGATCCCTTGTCTACTAATTGGATGACTTGGTCAGAGGAACAGGTGAATGGACCAACGTCCAACTTCCTCCATTAGTAAATGTTTTTAAAGCAATTATATTCCCATGTACCAAGTTGACATACGAAGTTTCTACAACTGTGGCACACAGTTAAAAAAGGGGGTGTCTTGTGGTTGCACATCGACCAGCTAACTTTTACTTTCCCCAATTCATATCGGGTAACCATTTGGGCTGGGTGGACTTCGAGGCGCCCTAAGGATCCCGAAATTAAAAAAAAAAATCCAAGCATTACCAGGATTCGAACCTGGGAAACCAGGTTTGAAAGCCACAGCGCCTCCATTAGGGCTGGATAAAGACTAGTAAATATTTTGTAAATAAAAGACTAGTTCTAGAAATGTGTTACTTTCTACATGTCACGTGACCCAAGCGTCCCCGCCATTGATTTGATATCATGTATAAACAAAAGCGTTGCTATAGGGAAAGCGCATAAGGAGAAAAAAAAACATTTCTGAAATAAAAACAAAACATTGACCCTTGTAGATTAGTTTACAGGTAAGCCTGTGCATACAAGAAAAGTGCCAGTGATCAATATGCACTTCTTGTGTTGTTTTTTTTCTTTTACAAGACCTCTATTCAGGTCACAAAATCCACATGGGCGAAACCTGAGTGGGTGGACAAAATCTAAAGATTGTCCTAAAAATGTGTCTGATGTATATCTCTGGGAGAAGAATTACTAGCTCGTGGGCCACACTGGGAAAACTCTTGTTTGACCGTTATATTTTTTTTTCAAAGTGTAAGCCATTAATTTAAATTTGGCTAGAAAATCTTTATCTTGAACAGACGACGTCTTCGGGTATTTCTACATATTCATTAAAGAGTTAAATGAATGTTTAGGAAGATTTTCGCATCGTCTTCTAAGTGTAGATCTGAAGGTCTACGATTGAAATATTTTAAAGTCTAGTAGGTTTATACATTCGTTTAACCAAGTTTTTATTCTCAGCCGGGGGGGTGGGGGAATGGGCGGGGTAAAAAATGTTCCATCTATAATCGTGGGCCTTAACTTTTTAATTGATTTAATAAAAAAAAAAACGCATTCGTTTAAAGTTACTCGATCTCAAGGGTGATACAAAAAAGACTTTTTTTTTTCCTTCTGCGACCAAAACACTTGGATATCCATTAGCGATCGCTAAAAACAAAACGTCAGTCAATGATCGAACCTCACCTTCACGTCTGCTTGACGTGCGCCTTTCATGACAGCGGTAGACCAAATAGAACAGCAGACGACTGAGTTGGAATCAGGGGCAATAACCAAACCACTATCTGCACATTATTTCCTCCCTTTGAAATGCCGGACTGTTCATCACTATTCACTTTGATTATGCATTCGTTCACGACGTCAAGAAATGTTTCTTGTTAGACGATCAGCATCTTCGGGCCAGCAAATGTGGTTCTCATTTTATAACATTTATCAAGCGCTACCTCTGATAGTTGGTTGACTAACGACTATAACAGTAATGCCCAAACTACGGCCCGCGGGTTATGTTCGGCCCCTTGACACGGAGCTATTTGGTCCCTAGAAATCTCTAGCAACAACACATGATGACTCCGTACAAGGCTCAATTCCATTGGAGTCAACCATTGATATGTCACGTGACACGTTTCTAAAAATGTAATTCACCAACAGGCCGAAAAAAAAAAAAAAACATTCTCCCATGTATGAGGGTATCCTATGAATCGGTTGAATATAGATGTATGTGTTTCTAAATGTGTGTGTTAATATCTCCTATGCATCTGTTGGATATATGTGTTTATTAAATGTGTGTGTTTATATCTGAGCGTGACTAAATATATCGTGTCATATTGTGTATATGTCATTAATATATATGCCTCTGACCAAATGTGTTTTTTAGCGCTTAAGTACCTTTAGAAATCGTCAAGGTCACCAAAACACAGTTTCTAATGTTTTCTTTTTGGCGTTTCCTTATCTAAAAACAACAAAGAAAAAAAGACTCCGTTCGGTGATGGGTGCTTTCCCTTACACGTCTTGTGCGTTCGGTCTATTTTTAGAGTTTAGTTACCTGGTCGCCTCTATTAACTGATGGACGTTGCTGAAAAGAGAAAATGACGTCACGATTGTAAGTCTTGATTCGGGACACGTCGACCCAAACAAGTCAGTGCTACTTGTCCAACACGATCGATTCTAATAACAGAGTATAAGCTTGGAGCCTCTCGTCGACAACTTGTGTAAATTTAAACTGCAGCTAATTACCTAATCGCACTGGGCGTGTTTCGCCCTGAAGTCTGTGTACACAGCGTTGAAGTAGAACAAGAATTAATACTAATTTTAAGTGGACAGGCTAACTTCTAGCTTTTTTTTTTTAAAATCAGTGGCGTAGCTAGGGATTTAAGGGCCGGGATTGTGTTTGGCCTCTTTAGGAGCCCTGGCATTTTTGACGTCTGACATCATGACATGAGATAATGGCGTGATATTTAATGTAAAAACACATTTTGGACACTCATTTGGGGGCCTCCTCAGGTGGGGGCTCGGGGATTTTCACATTTCGACACCCCTCTCCCCCCACCCACCATAGCTACGCCACTGTTTTAAATAGATACGATTATTTTATTGGTCCAAATAAATTAGAATTTAGTTTAACGACAATAGTCCACCCCAGCATTACAGCTACACTAATAACAATCATTCCATCATCATTGGTCTCCTTCAGTCGTAGGACGACTCTGGTTCATCTCAGAGCACACTTCCTCATGTGGCTGTGGAGCCCTATTTTGGAGAGACACTCCCATAGCGCAGGTTAAGGTGGCTTTTGCTTCGGTGGTAGAGGAGCTGGCCGTTATTCGGATTGTACGTTTTTCTTCCTGAGCTGAGACCCATGTAGTTTCACTGTCCATAGCTTTCTTGGTCACTGTCTCTCTCCATATGTTGCGGTCTAGAGCTAGGTCTTCCCAAAACAGCTGCAAAAACAAACTACATACACATACGTAGTATTGCATACCCATAAGGAGGGCCGGCTTTACACATTGTGCTGCCCAAATTAATGGGTGCTGTCGAGGCCATTCCTCTTTTTTTTTTACCATAACAACTATTAATATTAATTAGATAATTATATTAACATATATTATGCAACATGCATAGGAAGCAATTCTAGCGAAAGTGACTTAAGTAGAGTTACGTCAATCGTACTCTACTCTAAATATGTTAAACCCTGTAAGACCTACATCTTAAAAAGCGTGTGACAACAGCCGTGACTGATAGTGATATGCTAAATATAAATTGCGGGGCCCCTGCCAGGCGTGTGGCCTACTTTGGAGGAACCGGTCAAATCGGCCTAAGCCCGGCCCTACCCATAAGCACTTTTTAGTGACAACTTCAAAACAGTGAAAATCTCTCTGTTGTAGCCCGAATGGAGAGGAGCTGACCATCTCTTCCAGGTCTGATGTAACTGTTGTGAATGGGAGCTTTATTTAGTGTAACAATGAAAATATATAACAGCTAGGGGTCTCTACACGTATGGTAAAGGCAATATGATGTCATGAAAGACCTATGCATGCATACTTCTAATAAAAACCACTTCCATTGACTTTACTTCACATTGCCACAACCTCTTGCAGCCTCCACTGTTAAAAAAAAAGAAGCGCCACTGACTTCGAGATTATTAGATGATATCATCCTATTGACTCGATCAAAAGACATGTATTTAAAACAAAAACGAGAAATAAAAGGCAAACTATTGATTCAACTGAGTTATTCTTGAGATTCATGTGAAATAATAACTCTAACCAAAAGGCTCTACCTCTTAGCGCCAATAGCTTCTATCTACTTTATTTGGATTCGTTCAATACTAAAATATGCGTCCAGTAAATATCATTCTGACGCTTCTTTGTTATATCAGTAAATGTCTCATTACGAACAATTAAAAAACCCTAACCCCAATCACCATCTCAACATGTATGCCAATCAGGGGCGTCGATAGGAATTTTCCATCGTTTGGGGGCTGGGGGGGGGGGGCTTGACCTTTTTGGGGGCCCCTGCATTTTGCGTAATATTTAATTTTTATGTAAAAAGACTCTCATTTGGGGGCCCCGACTCAGGTGGGGGGCCGTTTTTTTTTTTAATTATCCCCCCTCCTCCCCCCACCCTAGTTAGGCCACTGATGCCAATCAACTTTGTGTTCATTCTATTAGCTTAAGCGCGTGATATCTATATACGTAAACAGACATCTTGTTGAACTGTGTCAATATTTTAAAAAATGTTTCAGTGTTACTATTTCCCTAGCATAGTATTGAGCCACATAAAGCACACTGCTTTAAAAGATAAAAAATCCTGCATTGAATAATCCAATCAAAATATATTAGCCTCCTTCAAGTCGTAGAACAGCTATGGCTCATCTCGAAGTAGCGAGATGAAAGCCTGGGCATTGTCTATGGTAGAACGATGTCGCCCACACAAGAGTTCCCCTATCTCCGCGCAGCTAATGAGACCAAGGGTAGGAATATCAGATACAGTTTGGGATCAGTAGCGCCGCAAGCTCTGCTAACAGAGTGTGCAGCAATCTGCCTACTCAGGGTTGTCTCCCGAAGCAGAGGTTTGGATTTAGAGTTTTTCTCTCCAAGATGGGTAGCCAACCAAGGCCCCTCCTGCCCGAAGCTTACTGGTTTAAGAGCCAGTTGCTCGTCTTTGCTTCTTCTCCTGTTGGTGATAACAGTTCCGCCGGGTCAGTATCAAAACCACACGTAAAGGCCTGGAGTTGGACTGGTTGTCAGAGGCTATTTGAGCCTCATGCCATTGGAAGCATTTTATAGGTAATGGTGGGCTTAGAACCGTTACCCTTTCCGGCGTTAACAACCTTGCCGAAGCAGTCAAAATAAGAGTATAATGGTCCTGGGGCGAGAGTTGACATTGAAATATATTTTATATGCCTCTGAATTTTGAACACAAATATAACAATGACACAAAGGAAATGAAATGGCAAACAACATCGGAGTTGCAAGCAAAATTTAGATCAGTATAAAGAGTTGTTTGTTTTTTTTGTATTCAGGTTTCTCCACAATAAACATTTTATCGGATAAAAGAAGCTTCTAAAATCTTAACGTTGGTAACGCTTTAAGAAAAGTTAGCTATTTGATAGTTTGTGTTTTTAAGAGGGTTCAACATTTATTTTGGTTATATTTCTTCAACGAAACACATTTTTCTGTCGGTATTTTCTTGTTTTAAAATCAGTTAATTTATTAGTTTAGTCACTCAGTTAATTAATAAAAAAATTCCTCTTTTATTGACGATGCAGTATTCCCACTAATTCACTAAATGCATAAATACAGTTTTTCGTGATTAACGTATACTCTCTGATCCTAAAAAGAGTGCTTTTATATAATAATAATTTAATTAATAATGGCAATGTCTTTGATTGCAAAAGGTTAAGAATGCGTTTCACGTGACTATTCAAACCCAGTAAAGACCTACATATTTTTCCGCATCTCGTGCAGACAAAACCGTTGTCGGCAGGCGGTGTATTGAAGTTTTCTTTTCGTCTGCGCCTGTCTTCCATAATTGCCTCCTTTTAGGTCTCAAATGTTTGTCCCGCAGCCTTCGTGAGAGCTCTTCAACAGTCTCTCTCTCTGAGGTCATCTGTTTCCAGTTACTTTCCTCTATGCCAGTGAGGGCTAAATGGCGCCTGCGTTGATCCTTATAGCGCTTCCATGGGCAGCTCTGTTACGCAGTCCTCCTTTAAGCTTGCCAAAGAAGATCCCCTTTGGCATCAGGGCGTCTCCCATGAGGGATATGTGTCCGACCCAGCCCAGCTGTTGAATGCTTCTATTCTGTCCACACCGACCTCTAGCAGAACATAGTGGGAAGCGTGCTCGAGAGGCCAAGTGCGCTTGAACTTGGCTTGGCTTGGATACCTAGAAAGGGGCTCGAGGTTCGACACCCGACTCGGGCAGAGTTGTGTTTACTGAGAGCCTGAAGGCAGCACGGAAAACCAATTCCTAAATACCCCCTCTCCCCACTGGTCCACATATTATTATTAGCTATATAAAAGTTATAATAATAATTTGTATTGTAGTACTTGACCCCTTGGGGGTCGATTGACCATTTCCCAGGGGTCGTCTAAGACCATCGAAAATATGGATTGTTATTGTCTATTCTTCTATTGCTGTATGTGTGTGTGGGGGTGTGGGGGGTCGCGGCAGAGTGGGGGATTTTAAAAAGGGGTCACCGAACTTAAAAGGTTGAGAACCGCTATACTAGACGAAGACATTGACATTTATCATGGTAATGTTTTGGTAAAGGAAAAACATTCGCAAACGAGGATAGCCCCATCCTTCATTCCTTGAGTGCGCTAATCTTTTTTTTTTTTTTTGCGCATGCGTGGACATCTTATATTGATTTTTAAGAAGTTACGCTTCTCAGAGTGCACGCAGGCGGCCAGGAGAATAAGCCACTGGTCACGATATTTAACACTTGAAAGCTAGTTCTGTTACTTTGACTTTAAGTCTTTCAAATCCTATTATAAAATTGCGTTGCGAGGGGAAAGTGAGTGTATCTTTTGATATATTATATTAATATTTTTTTTTATTCTAGTGCTTATGTCTGTCTGTTATAGACTTGTACACGTTATTTCTCCAACCAATCTCGGAACAAGTTGAAACCTTGCACAAAAAAATATTATTCATTGTCAAGGACTACATATGAATCAATTAAAAAAAAAAAATCGACCAATTATGTATCAACTAGTAATTAATAAATTTAGTATTATAAAGAGACAGTACTAGCTTAGAAAGATTAGCCCTGTTTAGAGTATTAAATCGTTGTCTAAAAATTGAAAACTATCAAATAACAATTCTATTGTTATAAGCATTTCTTCAGCTATGTAATTATAGCAAAAGAATAACATTATCGAAAATCGGGACTTTGAATTCGATTTCAGACTAAACATTTTTTTATTGTTTTTGAAAAGGCAGCACGGAAACCTTCTTCCAAATACATCCTCATCCAACCTCCTAAAAAATGGTCCTCAAAAGTGATTGGACGAATCCACACTGGACATGGTAGAAGCATGAAAATTGCTCTAAACAGAAAACTAATTTAAAAATTCCAATCTTTAAAATGAATTATTGTTAGTCTAGATTACTCTAGATCTTTTAAATAAATTATTTACATGATTGATTTAAAATACAATTTTACTATATAGAAGTTTAGGTTTTTTACAAAGTTTTTTTTTAATATTAAAAAAAACAACAACATAAAAAAAGACTTAAATTAATTTTTAAATAAGATTTATTGAAATAGAAAAGTTGTAAAATGTATATCAGCGAATAAAATTTAGAGTATTGGTATTCTATCACTGACTGGAAACAATACTATATAATGAACCTTAAAACAGGAGCAAATAACCTTTTTTAAATATCAATTCTTACATTATGAAGTTGATTTTGTCTAATATTTTAATCTATTGACGATGCCTATGGTTTCTCTATAAAACGTACAGCCTATGATTTTAATATTGGACAGTGCGCAAAATGTTCCTGTACGCGTATTTGTTCATTTAACTCTTTACTGAGTACAAGAAAAATAAAACTTTTGAGTCGAGTACGGGAATTCCCGCTGAAAGCGTGTTCAAAATAAAAGGACTTAACCAACTTTAATTTTCAGATAATAATATTTTGAAATGGTATAACTTGTCAAACCAAAGTTTTCCATGTATAGCTAATATGATAGTTTTGTTTTTCTAGGAAAATACCAGCCCAGTGTTCACTTGATAGAATACAAACCTTGAGTTTCTTATCTCTCTTATATACGGCGTTGTTAGTAATAGTTAGCGATTTCTTAAATATAAACTATGAAATGTCTTTTACAATTTGTAGATTGCTTGTTTCTAAATGTTTTACATGTTTTGGAAATACAAAACCTCCCGCATGACGTAAGAACCCGGGACATTCTAAACGAGCGACCCACAGTCCATCAGGCGTGCCTCACCACCAGGCAGCCATTCATTTACTCTATGGGGCTGGGTTTACTTACTATTGAGACCAAATGTCTTTCAGAGGAATTACTAAAATTAAAAACTACATTCAGTTGCTGATTCTTCTTCCCAAATGTCATAAGAGCGTGGAATGGGTTGACTGAAACTGCCAGGACAACTTCGCAGAGTTAGTCTCTAATTAACATGCTCGACTAGATTAACACATTAATATGCTTAGGAGGAGATATCTTATGTTACGAATCTGTAATTTATAAGATAAGATACTCAGTTATCTGCTGGTCTAATTATCTAAAGCGTTGTTTTAGTCTTTATATTTAAATAGATCTAGATTACCTTTAAAGTCAAATACGCGCAGTTAGGGAAGGGTTGGGAAGATGTTTTTCGGGGGAATGTTTTGGGATACCGAGACAGAAGCCAAGCACAGACTTAATCATGGCCGACGATGTCACGGTGTAGAGGGGAGGTCATTCCACCGTATCAAACCTCTCCTACGTGAGTCGGCTTTGTTCTAGTCTACTAGGAATGTAAATGTTTCAACTTGTAGAATTAACTACATTACAAAATAACAACATAACAGCCAACTACAGTAAAACTTTGATTATCCGGATCAATGGGGAACTGGGTCTGTCCGTATATCGTCCGGATAACCGGAATATTATAACCGGTCCATTTCACCTACAACATATGAATAATTCATACGGAGGTATTGCGCCTCGTGTAAGCATAAAATTCAAGTGAAATAAATAGGTGAACAGACCGTTTAAGTAGTAGCCTACCATTATTATGACATCACATCAGCAAGACTACTTAGATGCCGTACTGAGAAACACTTACCAAAAAAGAAAATAGCATTTAAGATATGTGACGTTCCGGATAAGTGACTTTCTGATAAAACGACGTTCTAATGTACTTTGAATTATACCCAGTTTAGCTAAATATCGACCGTGTAGTCATAGAGCGTTATCATTAAAACGAGTTTTTCGCATTTCAAAAATATAAAATGGTTAACAAAATATGCATAATAAATAAATTAAAAATTAAGGAAATGGGGATAACATTTTCAAGACCTCTATTTCTTTTTTTCCCAAATAAGAAATGCTGTTTGATTTATTATTATTATATTATTATTATTTAGTGCATTTACATTAAAGTTTGAGGAGGCGTAAGGGGGCTTCACGAAAATTTTTTCCCAGAGCATCAAATAAACACAATTCGGCACTGCTTTGAATGTCTGTCTGTGGGTAATATCGACTAGTGTGCCTGCCTAGGTTTTAGAGATGAAGGATTAACGAGTTAGGTTAATTAGTAATACATGTCAGTTACGTTTAGTTTCTTATTATTTACACAACGTAGCCTATAACAACTCACTATGTCTGTCTGTCTGTCTGGTCTGGTCTGGTCTGTCTGATCTGTCTGTCTGTCTGGTCTGGTCTGTCTGTCTGTCTGGTCTGGTCTGTCTGTCTGGTCTGGTATGTCTGTCTGTTTGTGAATGTTCGTTATCCCAATCACTAAGTTGAAATTTTGCACATTTTTTATATTTTTGCACCTGACAAAACAAGAACCAATAATAATAATATATAAAAAAAACTAATTGTCAATTAACTTTTAGTAATTTGTGTCTGTGTCATATTAAACAACCTTGTTGCATGGGTATGACATATGGGGAATTTAAAGTTTCTATTCAAGTGGATTGAAATATTAAAGATTTTTTAAGAAGCTAATAACTTAAAATTAATCATGATAGATTAATGGTTAAATAGTGATTTTAAAATCTTAAAAATTAAATAGAATAATTTTTTCTTTCTTTTCTTGTAGCTTTTTTTTTTCAACTTTTTCTTTAAAACAATTTCACGGATGATTGGCCCTTGAAGTTAAAATAAAACGCGTTTCAACCACACCTCTTCCCACTTTGTAGCCTATAAACATAAGTGTACACACGCTGGTCTGTATAAAGTATATTCCAGCACTGACCGCGGATATACGGTAAACAAAGAATCAAAGTCTTTGATTCGTTCACTTGGATCTTGGTAAGCTAGAGCATAATAATGGCACTTGGAACAGCAGACGGATTACACCCTCTTAAGTGAGCTCTGGTAAACACGTGAGGTCCTTGTCCATGGGAAGCCAGATTGCGCTGGTTTAGACAGTATACAGTATACACAGGGGCAGTGGCGTCACTAGGGGGGTGTGGGGGGGGTGCGGTCCGCACCGGGTGACACCCACCCTAATGACGCCACTGCGCAGGGATCATATCGTTGTGAGAAACAGGAAATGGTGGAAGAAGGTTACTGAACGGTGCTAAAAAATGTCAGTATCTGTAAATCCATTCAATTTCAAACGGTGAAAGAGAAACCATTATATAGAGCAGGGGTTCTCAACCTGTGGGTCGCGACCCCCTTAGGGGTCGAATGACGCTTTTGCCATGGGTCGCCTAAGACCATCGAAAATATGGATTGTTATTATCTATTCCTTTTTTGCTGTATGTGTGTGTGTGGGTGGGGGTCGCGGCTGAGTGGGGGATTCTAAAAAGGGGTCGCCGAGCATAAAATGTTGAGAAACGCTGAAATAGAGAATGGAACAAGCACTAAGTGAATTAGAAAGACATCAGTTTGAGAGTGATGATTATGTAACGGGGAATAACTGGGAAAGGGGAGAATACTAAGTTTTATTTCCAGTTTTACATAATCAACTACTTTCACTTAATACCCACTGTGGTCAGATCGTGTGCAATGTTCCGTGGAAACATTCGTTTTGGTGACCAGTATAAGACGCGCTAGCCAAGAGTCGGACATTACCACTGAATAATTGACTAGCATTACTTCCCTTTGATCTGTCTACCAAGGATACGTGTGCCAAGTCCTAATCGGATTGTTTTGGTTTAGACCTACAAGGGTGATTTTCTTCTGGATTGACACTTAAAATATCTTTGGTCTTCATGTTCAAGTTTGACATTGCTTTGTATGGTATAAAAAAAACAACGAATTTCAACTTCTTTCTTACGGGTTACATAGCGCTGTGAAATTTCAAACTAGAGTCAAGACTTATTTAGTCAGGACTTATTTAGTCAGGACTTATTTAGTCAGGACTTATTTAGTCAGGACTTATTTAGTCAGGACTTATTTAGTCAGGACTTATTTACTCAGGACTTATTTAGTCGGGACTTATTATTAAGCATTGAATTGAATATGAAGGAAGTTTGAATAATTAAAAAAATAAACATCTACTTCTCGATGTAAGCACGGTAAGTATACTATATGATTTTATCGATATGCAGACATAAATCCTTAAAAAAGCATTTTCTGTGCTTTAAATCTCTGTGTTAAACATGCATATAGTTAAATAACATTCATATATAGTTATGTGATGATCTTTATGGGACCCCCGGTGGACAATAGTTATGCTTGCCATGATTGTGGCCAAATATGTAGGTCACAGCTGGGGCTGCGTAGCAACGGGAAATATTGGACCGAGAAAACCATCTTCGGACTCGAAGACAAGACGAATTATTATGATCTTTTTTGCTGTTGTTGTTATGGTCAGGGTTAGGAAAAATATGAAAGAGGTCAAAAAAAGTTTACAGGTCTACATTGATAGTCTTCGCAAGCATGCCACGCATTAAGATGTATTAATATTATGTGCAATTATATGCAATATTTATTGTGTCACTGGGTTCTATACAGAAAGCAACTAAGAATTCTTAAAACGCTTTCACCAAAGATGTTTGCGCTCTATCTTGACATACGGTGGCAAGACCGCGCTACAAACAGAGATGTTCCTGCGAGCGCCGGTATGGACAGTATAGAGGAACTTCTTATGGACCGACAGTTACGATATATAGGGGGCTACTGTATGCCAAAGAAAGTTTTTTTTTTAGTAAGCTGAAAGGTGGTCGATGTAACAATCATGTAACACCAGTGCCCTACGAAAACGCTTTAAAGACCTGCTTAGAAGGCCAACTTGCTTTAGCTGACGTAGAAGCTGTAGGCTGCCTTCAGAATGAAACAACCGGAGATCAGTTACAAAGGCCACGTTATACCTGGCTGTAGGCTGCCTTCAGAATGAAACAACCGGATATCAGTTACAAAGGCCACGTTATACCTGGCTGTAGGCTGCTTCAGAATGAAATTGACAGTCCTGTAATAATGCACTCCTCATTAATCTTCGGACTGGAAGACAATCCTTATTATTATTATTATTATTGTGCCATTGCTCTAGCATTGAAGTAAATGACAATACATTCGAAAGATGATTGGAGATTAATAATAAATCTTTGATGGTCAAGCTGAAGTTTTCATTTACTAAACTCTGGCTTTGATGCTACACACTATCGCTGTGTGTAAGAAAATACATCTTACTATACATTGTCTAGAGGACATCAAAGTCCCAGAGAACTCACTGCTGTATCATACACGATAGTTTCTATATCTGTAGCTACACTCATGGTACATGATATTACACTGTGTCAAAATACATCCAATGATACTATGTGACATTTCTTCATGCCACAATATGTCAGTACAAGATGTCAAAATAGCCAGGTTGTAAATTAGCTTAATTGAAAGAGGACGTTTAGCATGGACAAGTTTGTAGTTGTCAACAAGACACGCTGAGACGCAAATCAATCTGTGAATTGTCATTAAAGCGCATTAAGATTTTGTCACAGATAACTTTTATGTTGTGTCCCCGAGTTGGGTTATCGGCCTTAACGCGGTTAGCGTTGTTCTAGATTTGGCCATTAGCATTGTTGATTTTTGCATTTATTGAAATACTTTGAAGTACGTTTTAGTGAAATTAAATTAAAACACCTTGAAATACAAACACTCAATACAAAAAAAAAAAATATTACAGGACTGTCAATTAGTAGTAGCCTAGTAGAATAGTTAAATCTTGTGTATATGTTTGAGAGAGACAGAGAGTCGCTTGTGTGTGTAGATTTTTAAAAAGTACATGGATCTTTATACATACGAATTCTAACTGATTGGAAAATTAGATTTCATTTTTGGGGGAAATTAACTATAGTTTGGGTTAGCGTTCTCTTTTGTAACTTTTTTTGTTTTGTAACCCATCAGTTAGTGAATGTGTTGTTTGGCATGAACATAAAATAAACACAATTACAGAAAACTTTTTAATCAGCGAAAGATACGGGAGTATGATACATCCACAAAGGAAAAGAGAAAGTTACAGGATATTGATACATCCACAAAGGAAAAGAGAAAGTTACAGGATATTGATACATCCACAAAGGAAAAGAGAAAGTTACAGGATATTGATACATAGACAAAGGAAAAGAGAAAGTTACAGGATATTGATACATAGACAAAGGAAAAAAAGTTACAGGATATTGATACATAGACAAAGGAAAAAAGTTACAGGATATTGATACATAGACAAAGGAAAAGAGAAAGTTACAGGATATTGATACATAGACAAAGGAAAAGAGAAAGTTACAGGATATTGATACATCCACATAGGAAAAGAGAAAGTTACAGGATATTGATACATAGACAAAGGAAAAAAAGTTACAGGATATTGATACATAGACAAAGGAAAAGAGAAAGTTACAGGATATTGATACATAGACAAAGGAAAAGAGAAAGTTACAGGATATTGATACATAGACAAAGGAAAAGAGAAAGTTACAGGATATTGATACATAGACAAAGGAAAAGAGAAAGTTACAGGATATTGATACATCCACAAAGGAAAAGAGAAAGTTACAGGATATTGATACATCGAGAAAGGAAAAGAGAAAGTTACAGGATATTGATACATCGACAAAGGAAAAAAAGTTACAGGATATTGATACATCCACAAAGGAAAAGAGAAAGTTACAGGATATTGATGCATAGACAAAGGAAAATAGAAAGTTACAGGATATTGATACATCGACAAAGGAAAAAAAGTTACAGGATATTGATACATCCACAAAGGAAAAGAGAAAGTTACAGGATATTGATACATCAAGAAAGGAAAAGAGAAAGTTACAGGATATTGATACATCGACAAAGGAAAAGAGAAAGTTACAGGATATTGATACTTCGACAAAGGAAAAAAAGTTACAGGATATTGATACATAGACAAAGGAAAAGAGAAAGTTACGGGATATTGATACATCGAGAAAGAAAAAGAGAAAGTTACAGGATATTGATACATCCACATAGGAAAAGAGAAAGTTACAGGATATTGATACATCCACATAGGAAAAGAGAAAGTTACAGGATATTGGTACATAGACAAAGGAAAAGAGAAAGTTACAGGATATTGATACATAGACAAAGGAAAAGAGAAAGTTACAGGATATTGATACATCGACAAAGGAAAAGAGAAAGTTACAGGATATTGATACATCGACAAAGGAAAAGAGAAAGTTACAGGATATTGATACATCCACAAAGGAAAAGAGAAAGTTACAGGATATTGATACATAGACAAAGGAAAAGAGAAAGTTACAGGATATTGATACATAGACAAAGGAAAAGAGAAAGTTACAGGATATTGATACATAGACAAAGGGAAAGAGAAAGTTACAGGATATTGATACATAGACAAAGGAAAAGAGAAAGTTACAGGATATTGATACATCGACAAAGGAAAAGAGAAAGTTACAGGATATTGATACATCGACAAAGGAAAAGAGAAAGTTACAGGATATTGATACATAGACAAAGGAAAAGAGAAAGTTACAGGATATTGATACATCGACAAAGGAAAAGAGAAAGTTACAGGATATTGATACATAGACAAAGGGAAAGAGAAAGTTACGGGATATTGATACATAGACAAAGGAAAAGAGAAAGTTACAGGATATTGATACATAGACAAAGGAAAAGAGAAAGTTACAGGATATTGATACATCGACAAAGGGAAAGAGAAAGTTACGGGATATTGATACATCGACAAAGGGAAAGAGAAAGTTACGGGATATTGATACATCGACAAAGGAAAAGAGAAAGTTACAGGATATTGATACATAGACAAAGGGAAAGAGAAAGTTACAGGATATTGATACATCGACAAAGGAAAAGAGAAAGTTACAGGATATTGATACATAGACAAAGGAAAAGAGAAAGTTACGGGATATTGATACATCGACAAAGGGAAAGAGAAAGTTACAGGATATTGATACATAGACAAAGGGAAAGAGAAAGTTACAGGATATTGATACATCCACAAAGGAAAAGAGAAAGTTACAGGATATTGATACATAGACAAAGGGAAAGAGAAAGTTACAGGATATTGATACATCGACTAAGGAAAAGAGAAAGTTACAGGATATTGATACATAGACAAAGGGAAAGAGAAAGTTACAGGATATTGATACATCGACAAAGGAAAAGAGAAAGTTACAGGATATTGATACATAGACAAAGGGAAAGAGAAAGTTACGGGATATTGATACATAGACAAAGGGAAAGAGAAAGTTACGGGATATTGATACATAGACAAAGGGAAAGAGAAAGTTACAGGATATTGATACATCGACAAAGGAAAAAAAGTTACAGGATATTGATACATAGACAAAGGAAAAGAGAAAGTTACAGGATATTGATACATCGACAAAGGAAAAGAGAAAGTTACAGGATATTGATACATCGACAAAGGAAAAGAGAAAGTTACAGGATATTGATACATCGACAAAGGAAAAGAGAAAGTTACAGGATATTGATACATCGACAAAGGAAAAGAGAAAGTTACAGGATATTGATACATAGACAAAGGAAAAGAGAAAGTTACAGGATATTGATACATCCACAAAGGAAAAGAGAAAGTTACAGGATATTGATACATCGACAAAGGAAAAGAGAATGTTACAGGATATTGATACATAGACAAAGGAAAAGAGAAAGTTACAGGATATTGATACATCGACAAAGGAAAAGAGAAAGTTACAGGATATTGATACATAGACAAAGGAAAAGAGAAAGTTACAGGATATTGATACATCGACAAAGGAAAAGAGAAAGTTACATGATATTGATACATAGACAAAGGAAAAGAGAAAGTTACAGGATATTGATACATAGACAAAGGAAAAGAGAAAGTTACAGGATATTGATACATCGACAAAGGGAAAGAGAAAGTTACGGGATATTGATACATCGACAAAGGAAAAGAGAAAGTTACAGGATATTGATACATAGACAAAGGGAAAGAGAAAGTTACAGGATATTGATACATCGACAAAGGAAAAGAGAAAGTTACAGGATATTGATACATCGACAAAGGAAAAGAGAAAGTTACAGGATATTGATACATCGACAAAGGAAAAGAGAAAGTTACAGGATATTGGTACATCGACAAAGTAAAAGAGAAAGTTACAGGATATTGATACATAGACAAAGGAAAAGAGAAAGTTACGGGATATTGATACATCGACAAAGGGAAAGAGAAAGTTACAGGATATTGATACATCGACAAAGGAAAAGAGAAAGTTACAGGATATTGATACATAGACAAAGGGAAAGAGAAAGTTACAGGATATTGATACATCGACAAAGGAAAAGAGAAAGTTACAGGATATTGATACATCGACAAAGGAAAAGAGAAAGTTACAGGATATTGATACATCGACAAAGGAAAAGAGAAAGTTACAGGATATTGATACATCGACAAAGGAAAAGAGAAAGTTACAGGATATTGATACATAGACAAAGGAAAAGAGAAAGTTACGGGATATTGATACATCGACAAAGGGAAAGAGAAAGTTACAGGATATTGATACATCAAGAAAGGAAAAGAGAAAGTTACAGGATATTGATACATAGACAAAGGGAAAGAGAAAGTTACAGGATATTGATACATCGACAAAGGAAAAGAGAAAGTTACAGGATATTGATACATAGACAAAGGGAAAGAGAAAGTTACAGGATATTGATACATCGACAAAGGAAAAGAGAAAGTTACAGGATATTGATACATAGACAAAGGGAAAGAGTAAGTTACGGGATATTGATACATAGACAAAGGGAAAGAGAAAGTTACAGGATATTGATACATAGACAAAGGAAAAGAGAAAGTTACAGGATATTGATACATAGACAAAGGAAAAGAGAAAGTTACAGGATATTGATACATCGACAAAGGGAAAGAGAAAGTTACGGGATATTGATACATAGACAAAGGGAAAGAGAAAGTTACAGGATATTGATACATAGACAAAGGAAAAGAGAAAGTTACAGGATATTGATACATAGACAAAGGAAAAGAGAAAGTTACAGGATATTGATACATCGACAAAGGGAAAGAGAAAGTTACGGGATATTGATACATCGACAAAGGAAAAGAGAAAGTTACAGGATATTGATACATAGACAAAGGGAAAGAGAAAGTTACAGGATATTGATACATCGACAAAGGAAAAGAGAAAGTTACAGGATATTGATACATAGACAAAGGAAAAGAGAAAGTTACGGGATATTGATACATCGACAAAGGGAAAGAGAAAGTTACAGGATATTGATACATAGACAAAGGGAAAGAGAAAGTTACAGGATATTGATACATCCACAAAGGAAAAGAGAAAGTTACAGGATATTGATACATAGACAAAGGGAAAGAGAAAGTTACAGGATATTGATACATCGACTAAGGAAAAGAGAAAGTTACAGGATATTGATACATAGACAAAGGGAAAGAGAAAGTTACAGGATATTGATACATCGACAAAGGAAAAGAGAAAGTTACAGGATATTGATACATAGACAAAGGGAAAGAGAAAGTTACGGGATATTGATACATAGACAAAGGGAAAGAGAAAGTTACGGGATATTGATACATAGACAAAGGGAAAGAGAAAGTTACAGGATATTGATACATCGACAAAGGAAAAAAAGTTACAGGATATTGATACATAGACAAAGGAAAAGAGAAAGTTACAGGATATTGATACATCGACAAAGGAAAAGAGAAAGTTACAGGATATTGATACATCGACAAAGGAAAAGAGAAAGTTACAGGATATTGATACATCGACAAAGGAAAAGAGAAAGTTACAGGATATTGATACATCGACAAAGGAAAAGAGAAAGTTACAGGATATTGATACATAGACAAAGGAAAAGAGAAAGTTACAGGATATTGATACATCCACAAAGGAAAAGAGAAAGTTACAGGATATTGATACATCGACAAAGGAAAAGAGAAAGTTACAGGATATTGATACATAGACAAAGGAAAAGAGAAAGTTACAGGATATTGA
Organism: Biomphalaria sudanica; assembly: GCA_036873155.1. Lineage (NCBI taxonomy): Eukaryota > Metazoa > Mollusca > Gastropoda > Planorbidae > Biomphalaria > Biomphalaria sudanica. The sequence continues at coordinate 43,571 of JAZGLO010000130.1, forward strand.
TACATCGACAAAGGAAAAGAGAAAGTTACAGGATATTGATACATAGACAAAGGGAAAGAGAAAGTTACAGGATATTGATACATAGACAAAGGGAAAGAGAAAGATGCAGGTCTCTGTCTTTGTAAGAACCCTCGGTCTTCAATGTGTGTTGACCTAGAATTCTTTGTTGGGACTTATGGATAGCAATAGGGAGCGGGAGACTCTGGGGGCGTATAATCACATGACCCTGGGTGGGGGCGTACAATCACACAACCCTGGGTAGGGGCGTACAATCACATGGCCCTGGGTGGAGGCGTACAATCACATGGCCCTGGGTGGGTGCGTGCAATTACATGACCCTGTGTGGTGATGCGGGACGAAATAATTACTTTTTTTTTTAGAGCGAAATGGCGAAAGTGGATGTTAGTTTGGCAGCTGCTCGCTGCTAGGGGATGGCATCGGCTCGGGGTCAGTTAAGGATAGTAGTGACAGCAATGTATGCAGGACCGGCCTTAGGCCACGGCAACCTTTGCGGCCGAATTTGGCCCGCACTTTCATAGGCGTAAATTTTTAAATTAAACCATTGTAACATATATTAATAACATGGGTCCCCTGGAAATCTCCTGAAAATGCAAAATGTACGAACAAGTAATGGAAATCTCCTGAATTTATTATAATCTTTGAAAACTTTGACACTATGCTTATGTCTACCCAGTCTGGGCCCAGCACATGTGCTTCGCATAGGGCCCCGCCATTTTTAGGGCCGGCCCTAATGTATGATAGGCTTATATCATGAAGTCTTATGATACCCTTAAGCAGGGCCGATCTTTGGCCACTGCAGCCTATGCGGTCGCAGTGGGCCCCACACTTTCATAGGCTCCGCGCGATGCGAATTCTAGGTGTAAATTATTAAATTAAACCATTTTAACTTATTATTAAAGGGTTCCTGGAATTCTCCTGCAATTATAAAATATAACTGTCACCTCTGTATTTTTGACATCATAAATGTCACTGTGGTTATGTTTTGATGCTGTGATATTATTGTCGGTTTATCTATGTAGGCGTGGTGGTGACATTGGGTTCATATTATCATTCACAGAATAAGGAAATGACACTTGATGTAGTAGACACAAATAAGTTTAATTTAAGTAATAACACCACATAGTGAATATGATACACAATTCAATTCAGTAATGATCAGTATTAATCCTCTATAGAAATATGGCGATTATAATGACAACTTTGTAACTAATCTATAACCAACTTCTTTAAACAACTGACTCAACTGACTATATCAAGTGACTCTATCAAGTGCTTGCTACCAACTCCCTATATTGACTGACTGTTCTTAACCCTGGTTCACTTAAGGTCAAAAGTGTTCACCTTAGGGCAACATGAGTTGTGAATAACATTCACAATATTGAAATAGGGTTTCTACACTATGGCACCAACTTTGAGGTGGTGACAATAACAAAAAGTCATGAAAATGTCCTGAAATTATTGAAATCTTCTGAAAACTGATGCAAATCTCCTTAAAACAGACAAATTTGTCATTCCGGGGTGTCATTCAATATAGAAAACGCCAATCCTACTCGCGATTAAAAACCAAAATCAAACGGCTTTGTCAGCTTTCATTTAATAAAAATGTAATAAAAAGCCGAATTTTAACCAAAACAAGAAGTTCAAATACATAATTTTGCTTTAATAGTCACTGGCATACAAATATACATCTAAATCTATCTCGACCTTTTCGAAAAGAAACAAACGATATTTTGCCTATCGATAGTAAATCTAAAAGGCAGATCTGAATGTTTATCTGCATTTTGTTGGAAAACTACTATCTACTGTAAAGTTAATTTAACAGTGATTGTGTACTTAGTAAACTATAAATAAAATGCAAAGACGAATTTATTTTCTAATACAAAATCACTTATTATCCTTATTACAACGCAAATTAGGCCCCGCTTCGCATCCGTTTCGCATAGGGCCCCGTAACCAGTAGGACCGGCCCTGCCCTTAAGGCACACCCCAAGCTCCCCTGAGTACCGCCACCATTGACATATTCTGCAACGTCATCGTTTTTTTTTAAAGTATGTTCAATGTTTTTAATCAAAATCTAATCTTCTTTTGACAAAGCTTCTATCAACTCATTATGTCTGTCTGGTCAAATGTTTGAACATGCTTATGTTTCTCACACCCACCCTGGGATCAAGTTGAAACTTTACTCCATTATTCCCTTGTGCTGACAAAACAACAATCAATAAAAAAAAACAACGAACAATTATTTAATTACTGATAATAATTTTTTTTTATACCAAAAAAGTAAATTAATGCTTAAGTATTTACATATATAGTTAAATATGTCAGGTTTCCCCATCAATAATTCTGTTTAATTTTTTTTTATAGATTCATGTTTTTGTTGGGTACAACCATAGACATAAATAAATATAGACTGGAAAAAGAAAATAACTTCATGTCACTTGAAAACATGTATATTGTATATCTACTGTTGTGAGATTTCCGAATTCTAAAAAGTTGCATGATCTTCAGTCATAGAGATTAAACAAAACTATATTGCTCATAAATGCTGTATAATAAAGTACACAAAATTGCAAGTCACAAATTTTCGTTTTATAAAACTCTTTTATCGGCCAGTTTATATTTATTTATGCCTATGGGTACAACAAAAAATTGTTTGAAGTTTTAACTTGATACAACAATGAATGTGGGAGAAATACTGTGTTCGAAATTTGTACCAGACAGACAGACAGACAGAGTTGATACACGATTTGTAAAACGGTAAAGCTCTATGTGATGCAGTAATCTCTCTGTTTTTCTAGTTGACGATGTGACCCACTACACTCAGCTCTTAACTAAAACGGAGACAATGTGGCGAGTTGTCATTTTCTACCAGGCTCTTTTCCTTGTCTTCGTGCTGACCTGCTTCAAGACACTAGCCAGGGCTCAAAACAAAACGTTTCACATTGGAGTCATGGTCCCGCTGACCGGTTCCAACGTCTTCGGGCAAGAGATTGTGGCCAGCGCTTACCTGGCTGTTCAGAAGGTCAACTCTGACCCACAGCTGAAGTTTCTCCAAGACAATGGTTACAACTTCAGCTTGACCATCAAAGATACTGGCTGTGATGTTGGATTGGCATTGATGGATGTCGTGGATCTATACAAACGGACACCACCAGTGGACAGTATTATAGGTTAGTCTGGAGTGAGTGGTAAATTAATAGGCAGACAACATGCTACACTACATTCAAGAAGAACATTAAGACCTATCTGTTTAAAACTTTTTTTTAGATTAGTTTGCCATTTTAGCTCTCATGTTTATGTGTGTAATGTTTTCACAGCGCCTTGAGATTACATTTGGTTTGTTGACAGCGCTCTATAAATTATATTATTATTATTATTATTATAAAAGAGCGAGTATTTATTTTCTGGCGAAGCCAGGGTCAAGTTTCGTTAAAAGGAAACAAAATTCATCGTAGTCCCTTTATCAGTTTCCACCGAGGAATTTTCTGATGATGTGGCAGGTCTGCAGAAGTACCGCCCTCTGACAGGCAACGGGAATGTTCCTACGAATGACAAGGGCCTTAAAAGTATCTGTGAGGTCAGTTGTTATTATTCCCTCGGTTGATATGACAATGGGGTATATTGTTATTTTAGATAATTTCCATTAACGCTTAATCTCCAAGCCAAGGTTCACATATTTTCGTTGTTTTTCCAGCTCAGTTTTTTTTATATTATGAGATAGTGGTACGGCGATGTCAATAATGGTAGCGGCTTTTTCTTTTTTATCGATGAGCAGCAAATCAGGGCGATTAACATCTACCGTTTTGTCAGTCAAAATAGGCCTATCCCAGTACAGTAGATGATCAGTAGACTCGAGAACCCCTTGTGAGTATTTGTAATATGGAGGAGTGTCCTTATTATTATTATTACATTTTTAATGGTACCTAGTATTTCATGAATAATAAAGTAAAAAAAAAATCCCCTTTAAGAACTTGCGATCCATGGAGCAGACGATGATAAGGTCATCTGTTTCTATGTCCTACGGTTAACGAGCAGGGTGTCATGTGGCCAGCACAACGACCAGCCGTCTTTACTTTTCTCCTAACTATCGTAAGGTACCAATTAGAGCTGGGTGGACTCAGAATTGCCCTAAAGATCCCGAAATTAAAAATCACAGTCTTCACCGAGATTCGAACCCAGCACCCCAGGTTTGGAAGCCAAGCACTTAAACCACCGCGCCCCTTGTCTTATTTGACGAGGATCAAACAGGGAAATATAATCTACGTCTGTCACAGCATATAAAGATATGACCAGTGTAAGGAAAAGATTTTACAGTTTATGGATAAAGATAATTGTGTTCAGCGCTAGACAAGACAAGAGATAACTTTATCAAGGGAAAGATAATCGCCGTTGTTTTTAAACTATTTCATTTTTTATTGTATCTACTTTTATTTGCACTAAGCTTGGCTGGGTTAAGGTTAATCTATGCAATATTCACAGATCCCCACAGCTTTTATTGAACTTTATCTGTACTCTTAACTGTTCACGTTTGAAAAAATAAGAAAATGAAAACACTCACCATGTTGCTACTAAATGCCAAAGTTTTTGAGTTACAGTTATCCCATCTTAGAAATTACACATGTTACTTAAAGCAGAATATGTCTACCTCTAATGCGTAATCATGTATCAGTGTAGTCATGCATGTTAATCAGAGATTTAACTTCTTTTTAAGTTATTGATCTTCCTGGCCGATTCATACTGACATTAATTTCAAACGCAGGTTTGAAAGAATAATAAAATACTAAATATTATGAACGTCAAAGTTAACAACTTATGTGTTTTTATACACGGTATTTCGCAAAGCCCTAAACACCCTTTGTATTTTTTAACGCAGACAATTAGATCTATATTTACCTAGTAGATTTTGTTTTCTGATAATATTTTGAATTTGCTTTAATTTATTTTACTTCTGCGCAACATATGGTTTCTGTGCCTTTTGAAGTCGTATATTGTCTAGCTCAGTGACGCCCGAAATACTGCCCGAGGCCCAGATCCGGCCCCGACGTGGTTTCATCCGGCCCGCCGAAATGTCGGCACAAAGCGTATAAAATCCGCGACCCCACCCCCTAAAGAAAAGGTTGAAAAATGTCTCTTTACCTACGTTAGGGTCCTTAATGTTTCTCCCATTGATTGGTACCATGACAACAGTTGTGCGTTTATGAAATTGGACTCTTAATGTAGAATTTATCCAATGACAAAAGGACCTTTACTTTTGGCAGAACATGATAATAAGCCAATATATTTGAGTTGTAAATAAAGTATGGCTGTTGAAAACAACAAGAAACGCCATTAGAAAACAAATTTGACGTTATTTGAATAAAAAGATTGTTCAATTACATCTAGAGATTGGAAGGTTAATGTGAATATTTACCCAAAAAGAGACAAGGATATGAGTTGTTGGTAAAGCTAGCTGCACTGCTACTCGTATTTTTTGTAGAGAACTAAAGCCGTTTTCTAGCGCATGACAAAAAAAAAAGATAATAGTATCTTCTTATCTTATATGATACAGACGTTACTTCAATAAAGAAGATGATTACGTCCTACGTAATGAATGTAAGTGCTAGATCCACAGGTTTCCAATCAAATAGTTTCAGGTCAATTTCATTTTGTTTTTGCACCTTTCCTTTATGTGGGCCCGCGACACCAGTGTCGGAAATTAAAAAGGCCCGCAGGTCGATTTATGTTGGACCTCACTGGACTCTAACTTCTTGTTTTCCATTTTACGACATTCCCAGGGCCTTACTGTGATGAAGTGTGCGAAACAACTGGTCTGCTGATTGGCAGGTTTGCACTACCGATGATCAGTTATGGCTGTGAGGAAAGCAGCATGTTGGACAAGCAAAAGTACCCGTCATTTCTCAGGTAGGCCTCTACACTAAGAGGGACACTTGTAATCACTTGCTAATCATGAGAATTAACAGTATACATTTGTCTGTTATTAGTGTATACAATGATAAAAAATTGTATCTGATTGTCAGATGGAAGCAGTGGCGTAGCTACGATATACCTTTTAAAATGAATGGCTTATCACATTTCCTATATTCTGTACACCAGTGTATCCCAAACTATTGCCTTACGGAACACTTTACCTATTCTGAGTATTTAATAACAATAATAATTATTGAAGTTTTTATATAGCGCAACTGTCATTCTTATAGCATGCTCATAGCGCTATGGTCTAATCTCATTTGCTGACCAGTGGGGTATCTGGGAGAAGGTTTTCCGTGCTGCCTTTAGGAGCTCAGTAAACACAACTGTGCTCGCGTCGGGTGTCTAATCTCGAGCCCCCTTCATAGGTAGCCAAGACAAGTCAAGTTCAAGCGTACTTAGCCTCTCGACCACGTATTCAACGGAACACTTTGCTTATTTCTGTAGAGAGATCACTTAACGCCTATTAGTTAATTATTCCAGTAATTCAGACCTCGCGAAACACTAGGGTTCCGCGGAACATAAGATGGGAAACACTGCTGACCACCATAAAATATCCGACATTGATGCAAATCTCAATTAATGTGGAAAAAAAAAGATTTCCAATTTTAAAATTCTGTTCCCTCATCCAAACACACCGATGCATTCAAAGTCAAGTACTCTTAATGCTACAACAGTAAAAATTTACATAGATTTGTTACTTTTACTACATAATATATCGACTATTTCATCTTAAGTCGTAACAATTTTAAACACAGAAATAAATGAAATAACAAACAATTTTTACTAATTTAAATGACCAGTTTCATTTTGTCTCGCTTCGACAAACATAAATATCATAGAGTACCTGGCGCCTTAAAATAGCAGACCAAAAAAAGAACTGTAAATCTCTATATTTATTTCAACGTGGAATAATTTTCTTTTTCAATAGTATCTATAGAGGAATTGGGTGTGCTCTTAGTTTTCATACGCTCTAACTCATCAATGGTTAATTTAAAACAAATATTATTATTAGTTCCGAAGAACGTTTCCGCGTTTCTACCCTCTCCATGCAAGTACCATTGTACTTGTCTCCCCCCTCCCCCGCCTACCTTATCTATTGTAAACATTTAAAGTACGGAAGTAAAACAATTTCCGTCACTTGACGTCATTGTCTCAATTTGACCTCTGACCTCTTATTCAATTTTCAGGACGTCTGTAAGCTTCAAGTCGATGGCTGGTTTCCTCCAAGACGTCATGAGTCACTTTGGTTGGACTCATATTGTATTTGTCACCTTCAATTCACGGGTATGGCTGGAGACAGAGGCGGAGATCTTGGTAGGTTTCCTTAAAAGTAACACTCTCCTCTGTCCTAAAATTGTTTCGGCCATTACTCTTGACTTCTATAGAGCTCAATTTTCTTTTTCCTAATGCGTTTAACCAAAAAAAGTTAATTTTCCCGTTCCACAGACCGAGTTGTCTGACAGTGCTCTAGTGACGCAGACTTTAAATATTGACTCATCGGATTGGCAGAACTTGACGTCACAGCTACAAAAAGTTGGCGCAAATCAATATAGTAAGTTAGCATGTTGAAAAACCATAGACTCTCACCGACTAATTCGAGTCTTAGTATTTTTCTGATAATATGTTTAATTTTTTTGTTATTTTACAATTTTAACTAAATTTTAGGATATATCAACATCCCCATTACCACTGGGCAACTTGACCGAGTGCTCAGTGATAGTACAAGCAACCATGGTTTCCTACTCTTTCCTATCAGTTAAGAAACTCTCTTTCTTTTGTATTATCCCTTCTTTCTACTACTGTTGTGTATGGCTACTGCATTTTGGAATCCTCGCTCTCCACATGGATCTATCCAGTGCCACTTTTTCCCCAGCAGTTAGAGCTTCATGTCGCGTTTGTATGATTGTAGTATTCGTAATAAAACAAATTCTAAACGTGCTAGTTGATGTCAAGATGATTACATATTGTTTTCTCAGCCATTTTTCTTTGTACACTGCAGTTTTTCTTCTGCTGATGGACGGAAGTGACGTATTACAGCTAATGAAAGCAGCCAATGAACTGAAACTAATGGATGGTGAACACGTGTTTGTATCTGTGGATTATTCCAATCTGGGCAAGAGAGTACGGAACGCTCTTAGCGATGTTTATGTAACAGGTCAATAGTGAACACTGTAGATAGCCATTTGTTTGTCCAAGTTCATTTTTAGGCGTATGTGTTTCAATTCATAAAATATTTTAACTACTTTTTTTTCTACGTACGCTGATGTAGTCTGAAACTTTTTTTCTACGTACGCTGATGTAGTCTGAAACTTTTTTTTAACGTACGCTGATGTAGTCCGAAACTTTTTTTCTACGTACGCTGGTGTAGTCTGAAACTTTTTTTTTTGTTTTAGATATGGCCAACTCCTTGTTTTTCTTTAGATTGTGCTTTTTTCTTGTAGACATAGTTTTGTGGATGGAAGGATCAGAAATTTCATTTCTGCTAAATTTGCGTGTTGAAAAAAGGGGGGGGGGAACTGGGAAGAAAAGAAAAAAAAACGTGATATAAAAAAGGTTGGGGCAATATGCATGTGTAGTTTGAAATTAATGAAGATGTTTCAAAGTTGGATAAGGGTTAGGGTCGTTGTGCTGGCCACATGACACCCTCGTTAACTGTAGGCCACAGAAACAGATGACCTTTACATCATCTGCCCTATAGCCACAAGCTCTGAAGGGGAACTTTACTATTTTTGCTAGTACAATTAAAGCATAGTATAACAGACTTTCAGCGTATTAACGCCATCTTTGTTAATTTTAGGATCTGTTCTCTATTTTCTATAAACAGTAAAGTATTTTTTTATATACCTTAAATCTAGGTCGTAAACAAACGTCTTTTAGTTTTATTTGTGGTACCACGTTTTCCTCCTGACGGCACTAAGTTCGATTTCATTCATTTTTTGTTTGAACCACACCTTGGACTATTTTTTTCTATCCCCTCAAATTTAGATCAGCCCCCCCCCCCCCCTTTTTGTGCAGCTGAAGTTTATAATAATGCAACAAATTAGTCTGAAAATTAAAATGAATTAAAGAGTGCGGATCTAGCGTTGAAACTAGTCAGATCAACAAGTTAATTTTCGAATAAAGTGACAAACTTGAATCTCATGGTTATGTCATTTTAAACATTTCCCTTGGGGGAAAGAGAACAGGACGCCACTTATGACATTAGTATGTCTGGTGTTTGTAAAGCAATAAAAGTTTAATATCGCCCAAACCCTATCAAATTTTTCACTATTTCAACAACAAATCTCTCACTGAGTTGGCCTACGGACGTGCTTAAAGATCATCAAGATTCTAACTGTTCGAAATTCTTAAATATACTGCATAGTTTTTTGATGGATTTTTTTTTAGAAGAAAATTGACTTGCGCAAACTGATACCACTCTTGAGATTGTCTTCACCAGTGGTACTTTTGTCTGCGTAGTTTGTGGCAAATTATGTAGAGGTCACAGCTGGGTCTGCGTTTATTAAGTAAAATGCTGCAGTCTTCTGTAATGTTTATAATCTTTAGCAAATCTTTATTATTATTTAAATATAAAGACTAAAAATTACATACAAATATTTTATACGAGTTCGATTGAGTTCACATCTTCAATGTATAATTTAATTTTAGTCAAAATCAAATTGAAATAAAAACAAATCATAATTATAAACCAGAATCAGAACAGTACACACATGTTCTATAAACAGGTCTGATGGACATCACACTGGACACGACACCTGAAAGCCAAGTCTACAAGCAGTTTGTCCAACAAATTATCATCAACTCGACCGTCGCCGGAAGCAGCGATGGATGTTATCACTATGAGGTAAACTTAAGTCATTGTTTAACATGCATGACTAGATGCATGACTAGATACATGACTAGATGCATGACTAGATGCATGACTAGATGCATTACTAGATGTATGACTAGATGCATGACTAGATGTATGATTAGATGTAGGCCTAGATGCATGACTAGATGTATGACTAGATGCATGACTAGATGTATGACTAGATGAATGACTAGATGTATGACTAGATGCATGACTAGATGCATGACTAGATGCATGACTACATGTATGACCACTTGGTGCAGTCCGTTGAATGGACGACTGTTTCTGCTTAAAAAATATAGGTAAATTTAATGAGGATTGTCCAATTCATATCTAAACTAGTGACTCTGCTGTTCTGTTTAGCTTGGTACACAGCCAGGACTGCTCCATGACGGTATACTTCATTATGCCAACGCTGTCAATCGCTGCTTCTTAGACGGATCAGACCCAAGAGAGGGTGACAGGATTCTATCTCACCTGTATGACGCCACTGTTGAAGGTAAGTAAGGTAACTCTCAGCTAGTGTCAAAAGTAAGATAAGTAAAGAAATTGTAAACAAAGTAAATTTTAAGTAAATTTTAAGTAATTTTTACAAAGTAAATTAACCCTTTCAATCCTTGCGATATTAGATGATGTAAGTTTTTATGGCCCACTGTTAACGAGAGTGTCATGTGGCCAGCACAACAACCAGCCACCTATACTTTCCCTAACTTATGTCAGGTATCATTAGAGCTAGTCGGTGTTAAGGAGTACTGCAAAGCGTCCCGCAGTTATTCTGTTTTTACCAAGATTCGAACCCTAGACCTCTGAGTTCGAAAGCAAAGCGCTATACCACCCCGCGCCCTATGAGTTCACAAAGAATAAGTGTGATTAGTAGTTGCATTGGCGCCTAGTGATAGGAAGATGTTCATCTGGCACATGGTGGCGCTGTTTGTCTAGTCATTTGTGTAATCCTTCAGTATACAATGTCAGTAACATGACTCAATGTTCATAACATGACCCAGCGTCCGCAACATGACTCAACGTCCGTAACATGACTCAATGTTCATAACATGACCCAGCGTCCGCAACATGACTAATTGTTCGTAACATGACTCAGTGTCTGTCTATATGGGCATTAGGGCAAATGCCCGGTGGGCCGGTACCCGGGCCGGTTGGGCTACCAAAAAGTCCTCATGAATGCCACTATAGAGCTTATTAAATTGTTAAAGGTTTTATAATATTCTTATGTACAAGGGCCCCTCTGAGCGTTGTTTTTAAAAATAATGCTTTTACAGACTCTACAGTGTAATCCTAATTTAATTTTAACACAGTTTCCGAAATAATGTAATCGTTTACATCCGTAGACAGTGCTACTTGTAGACTTCATCCTTTTAGGACCTACACACTTAGCGATTAAAAATCGACATAAGGCCGATATTCCTTTTAAAGATATAGAGTTACTGTTTTCATGTGTACAGTTGTCGATACATTATCAAACTTAACAGAATGAATTAGAAGACAGGTATACTTAGCATTGGATGATATACAATTCGTGGGCCGGATTGTATAGAAATGCAAGGTCCGATTTTGACACCAAGTCCGCCCCTGGTGTCAGTAACATGATTCAATGTCCGTAACATGACTCAATGTTCGTAACATGACTCAGTGTCATTTAGAAACATATCGATCTCATCTCTATCTACTCATGATCCTATAATTGTTTAAGTCGATTCACTTGTTTCATTCATATCCAGGTGTCACAGGCAAGGTCCACATTCAACTAGATGGTAGCAGAGAGGGACACTTTATGGTCAGCAACTTACAGAACGGTTGCTACGTGCCTGTAGCCAGAAGTGCGGACAAGTAAGTTCATCATCATCATCATCATCATCATCATCATCATCATCATCATCATCATCATCATCATCATCATCATCATCATCATCATCATCATCATCATCATCATCATCATCATCATCATCATCATTATCATCATCATCATCATCATCATCATCATCATCATCATCATCATCATCATCATCATCATCATCATCATCATTATCATCATCATCATCATCATCATCATCAACATCATCATCATCATTATCATCATCATCATCATCACTCTTTTGAGTTCCTCATGGAACTTAGGGCCTCGACAAAAACACGCCACTCTCCACGGTCTCTTGCTAGTTTTTTGATGGTGTCCCTGCTCTTCCCGGTCTTCTCTGCTTCTTCAAGTACACTGCGTCGCCATGTTCTTTTTGGTCTTCCTCTGCGTCTTGTTCCCTGGGGAATCCACTCTAAGTCCTGCCTAGCTCTGTTGCTGGTATCTTTTTTAAGGGTGTGGCCAATTCATCTCCACTTGCTCTCTAAGATCTGCACTTCTATATTTCTGTCCACTTATCTCCCAAAGTAAGTTGATACGAGTAAATATGTTGATACGAGTAAACAAGTTGATACGAGTAAATAAGTTGATACGAGTAAATACGTTGATACGAATAAATACGTTGATACGAGTAAGTAAGTTGATATGGGTAAATACTTTGATACGAGTAAATACGTTGATACGAGTAAATAAGTTAATACGAGTTGTTACGAGCAGATGTTTTGTGATAAATGTAGCGGTAACTAATTAAAATTAAAAAAAACTTAAAGGCAATCATTTCCTCACAATCGAGTAAAGAAAATTTGAACGTACGCTTTAGATAGTAATTGTTTGTTCAAATATTTTTATAAAGCTTTTATTAACTCCATCTTTGTTAGGCTGTCTGTCTGGTAAAAAGTTTATACACGTTAGTTCTCTCATACCCAATCTCAGATCAGATAGAAATTTCGCACAATTATTTCTTGTACCTGATAACAAAGAATCAATAAAATATTTAACCAACTAGTTCATTATTGGTAATTATTTTATTTGGTATCGAACAAGGAAAGAAATTGTACTTGACAGATGTGGTGGCATGAGTTGAATTAGTCCCCTTTATACTTTGTGTAGAGAATTAGATCATCGCTTAACGTTTTGAAACTTACAATAGATAACTATAAAATCTACTATTTTCTTTAGCACGTCAGTGGCACAATGATTAGTGTGTTGGCATGAGAATGCTTGAGCTGTCGAGTTCAAATTTAAGTCCTTTTTTTTTCCTACTGGTCCAAACAAACGATAGGATCTTAGCGTATTGAGAAAGCTAAATCATGACATTGTGCTTAGCAAAACAATTGGTAAAAATATTTCTAATCGCACATATTTATTAACGTTAGTCTAGATTTATCACAAATTTAATTACATGACCAATCTAATTGATACAATTACACTTAATAAAAGCTTTAAATTTTTGAAAAGTATTTTAAAATATGTTCTTGTAATTAATTCCATTTATTTCAGCTGTACCCAAGAAACTAACGGACTCAACAATGTGAAATGCCTAGTCACTCAATTAAGTGGAATTAATACAAGGTATGTTCCCATATATCCCTTGTCAAAAAGTGAGAGAAACACCGTAACAGAATAGCATTAACCAAATGTAAAAAAGAAAAAATAATTAGAAACCTTTTTTTCAGGTATTCTAGACCCACGGAATGCCTAATGTGTAATAATAGCATTTAGTTTAAACTGAAAACATTTTTTTTTTTTAAATACATGATTACTGCTGAATTGAAATGCAGGTATCAAGATAAACTGGGTTATTTCTTTTATTGTCTTTGCTGAAGAGGCCGAGCTTTTGTGTATCTGAACAACCCCATCATCTGGCCAGGAGGTAGCAACTCGACCCCAATAGGTAGACCCAGCTGTGGCTGGGACAACGGCTATTGTCAAGAAAGCTGTAAGTTCAACCCAACTGCACATTATCTGGTCTGTTGATCGGTGGCGTAGCTAGGGATTTGGGGATCCGGGGGCATGACCTCTTTAAGGGGACTCTGCATTTTGACATTTCGACATCATAACATGAAATAATGGCGTAATATTTGATGTAAAAAAAATTTTCTGACACTTATTTCGGGGCCCGACTCAATTTGTGGCCTGGGGGCAATTTTACACCCTAGCTATGCCACTGCTGTTGATATAGCACTAGAGATGCAATAATTAATCCTTGGATTTTTTTTCGGTTAGATGCTATCTGAATTTAAATGTAAATACAGCCTAGTGACGTCAGTGGTTTATACCAATCCAGTTAAACGCATTGGTTGTATCTTTAAGATCTTGGGAATTGTTACAGCCACGCCTTCTAGTTTTTTTTTTTAATGACGTCATTACTTTGATCTTGAAACATGGGTATGGACACATCCTTTATCGTCCACACCTTGTAGTATAGAATTCAAAAAGTGTTTTTATTTACCTCAATGTTATAATTTAGTGATGCTATCAAAAGAAATAGAAGGTATTTATGGCGCCTGTATCTCTGTCTCTTCGCAAAATGGGTTAAATTAATCCATAACTGTATTTTATGCGTATCTATCATTCTATCTATCTATCTATCTATCTATCTATCTATCTATCTATCTATCTATCTATCTATCCTGTATGCCTGTGCATCTTTCTATCTAATCTGTCATTCTATCTATCTATCTATCTATCTTTCTATCTATCCGTAAGTCTGTGTATCTATTAATCTGTATGTATATCTATCTATCTATCTATCTATCTATCTATCTATCTATCTATCTATCTATCTATCTATCTATCTATCTATCTATCTATCTTTCTATCCTTATGTCTGTGTATCTATTAATCTGTATGTATGTCTATCTATCTATCTATCTATCTATCTATCTATCTATCTATCTATCTATCTATCTATCTATCTATCTTCTTGTCTATATCTATCAATCTAATCTATCTATCTATCTATCTATCTATCTGTCGGTCAGTAAGTCAGTCAGTCTGTCTATCTGTTTATCTGTCTGTCTTTTCGGTTGTCTGTCTTTTATGTCAGTCTGTCTATATTTATTACTGATGTATTGTTCGTTTTAGCTCCCGTGGTACTCGCCAGTTTGTCCACTATTGGGGCAGTTCTGCTCGTGTCTACACTTTGTGGACTTATAATCTGGAGGTAGGTCATTCAACGTATGCAAACTTTTTTTGGTTTCGTATTCTCACTCGCTTCTAACTGTTCTTTGTTAAGTCGTGTATTGCCACTACCTCTAGCTTCTGTGTTGTTTGCTGTATTTTAAAATTATTTCTCCTGACTACTCTGTACATCAGTATGCTGTTTTCTAAACTAATTTCTATACCAATTAAAACAAAGTGACATGGTATATTTATATGTACTGTTATTCACCATGCATTCAATCAATCAATCTGACATGTTCCCGATGTAAATGTTTTCATGACATCTGATACAGAGTAAGGTTGAACAGACTAGAGTCAAGCCTGAGCTGGGTCATTCATATTGATGATCTGAGATTAAAGGAGAAAGGATTGGCCCGGTCAACGACATATTTAGACAATACGGTAACAATGTTGAGTTTATCGTAGCTTTGGTCTCTTATGTTTTAGGAAGAGTTTCTTTACACAGTTTACATAAACTGTGTCTGTCTGTCTGTCTGTCTGCCTGGTAAAAAGTTTGAACAAAGTTTTTCTCCCATTTCCCATTCTAATATCAAGTTAAAACTTTATGCACTAATTCATTGACCAGAAAAGACATGAATAAAAGAAACAAAAACAAACAAAAAAATTTAGTTAATGAATTTGTGATGATAAGCATTTTTGTTTGATATCGAAAAAAAGGTGAATAAACGCTATTTAATTAGAGTTGTGGATGTATATATGGATTTGCAATTTAGACATTTTTTCCCACTTCCCATTCTCGGGTCAAGTTGAAATTTTGCACAATTATTCATAGTCGATGACCTTACACGAATCGATCCAAAAATTGACCATTTAGTTAATCGTTTGGTACTAACTAATTAATTTCGATTTATATAGGAAAAGGGAGATAGACCCTGTAATTTTCAGATAAATGGCATTAATAAGCGGTTATTTCCCTAAATAACCATTAATTTAAAAAGGTATTCTTCGTTCTTTTGCTTGCGGTTCTCCCTTAGACAAGCATTGTTTTTAAAAAGTATTATTTTTTCTGTTGCTAGTTTTTAACTGTATTTCCACTACATTACTGCGCTACAGTTTAGACATTTGGTATATTTAAAAATGGAAAGCCACAAATAATTAAAAGGTTAAGAGTATTAATTGATTTTCAACAAGTGAGAGTAAGTGTTCACTCCAATGAAGAAAAAATGAAATTGATATTAAAATAAATTGATAAATGAAGAAAGTTAATATTTAAAAAAATGTTGTTTACAGAATTCTTCCAATATTTCGGGATCCTCCGGGTCTTTGGCCTCCATTTTCACCGAGTCTTCTTATGGCCAAGTGTTTGCTGAGCAGTATATCTACAAAAACGAAGAAGTGGCCTCTAAAAAGGTCATCTTGAAAGGGAAACAGTCATTCACCATAACTAAAGAAATATCTAAGGATGTCAATCATGTAAGATAATTAATTCATGATCCAAAACTAGTTGGCTCAATATTTGTGCCTTGCAGGGCTTGGAATCCTACTTTCGCTTTACAATAGTCCCCTGTGTCAAGCCTTGCAGTCCATGGGCAGATAATTTTAAAGCTTTGGAAGCACAATGACCAGACTTAGGATTGGCCACGACTACATGACGAATTCCTTTGAGCTTAAGCGAAAAGAGCCCCCACTGGGCGAGTCCTGTGACTCTTATCTCACTGTGGAACATATCTTCCTTGATTGCCCCAGATACCAGGATAACAAAGGGAAATAATTTGGAAAAAATTTAAAACACTGGGCGTATCCGGGAGGTGGGTTTGACTACGGAGATAGGGCAAGGTTATTGTAAATATTTATATTTACAACAGATTTTTATTAAATTATATCATTTTCTGTTACTATTTTTACTTTTTCGAACTATAAATGGACCTTATCGTAACTTAGCTGTATAACATGTAGAGCTGGAGCTATAAAAGGGAAGTAACCCTTCAGGTTTATGGGCACAACATGGCCCAAGAAAAAAACTCATAATATCAATTATAAAGCTTATCTTTTGCTATATCAGATTTGATGTTTAGATCTTGTTATGTCTGATGTTGAGGTGTATATGATGGACTCACCACAATGACCGACTGCCTTTATTATTCTCCATAGTGCTACGCACTAATAGGAATTAGCTGTGCTCGAGGATGTTATGTAAAATCCCGCAGTAAATAGAACTCTACCTTGGTTTTCTCGGCATAGAAAAAAATGTTTAAAAATGGTTTAGGTAAAAGATAGATACTACACAATCTTTAACAATGGGAAGCTTGTGTTTTTAATCCATTAGATTCTCCGGATTTTTGAAACCATCGACTCATTTAAAAATATATAATATATATATATATATATATATATATATATATATATATATATATATATATATATATATATATATATATTATATATATATATATATATATATATATATAAGTAAAGTGAAGTTTCCCTTTCAATGCTTACAATCTATAGGGCTGATGATGTTTCTGTGGCCCAGTGTTAACGAGGGTGTCACGTGGCCAGCACAATGACCAATCGCCTATTCTTAACTTTCATCAGGTACCCATAGGGCTGATGAAGTACAGTACAGGTCGTGTGACTAGCACGATGACCAATTTCCTTTACATTTTTTCCTAACTATCATCACACACCCATTTGAGCTGGGGTGGACTAAGAAGCGTTCTGAAGATCCCGAAATAAAAAATTCCAGTCTCCACCAAGACTCGAACTCTGGACCCCCTTTTTCAGAAACCAAGCGCTTTACCACTCAGCCACCGCACCTCCCAGTATTATAGTCCATCGCATTTGTATTTAAGCTATTTCTTTTACTTTTAGGGCTAACAGTTTGACTTATTTCATTGCTCATTGGGAGATACATTGCTTACTGTCTGAATATTTGTGATAAACGCTGTCACGTACTTACATGATTCCAGCTCAACATGGTTCTAGATACATCTTGTAACAATGGGTATCCCTAAATGTTAATATCAATGTGTAGACAACCTTTAGGCTCGACATTGTGTATGTAAGAGGCTAATAAAATTATTTTTTGTCAGGTGATTGAATTGACTCACGCCAACATTTGCAAGTTTTACGGTATCTGTGTCGACGCCGGAAGTGAGATGTCCATATGGGAATATTGCAGGAAAGGAAGTCTTCAAGATGTCATCCATAACGACAAGAAATATCTGGACGACATGCCGTTCAAAATCTCATTCATGAATGATATCTGCAAGGTAGAACTCAATCTTTCAAGATTTTTGGGTTCTGTAGCAATGAGGTATTCTTTAGGTCATGAGTTAACTTGCAAGTTTCCCGAGTTGCTCCATAGCTGAATATTTTAATACTCTACCACAAACCTCCTAGTTAAATAGTAGTTGGCCTCCTTCAGTCGTAGAACGACTATGGTTCATCTCGAACATTTTTTTCATGTGACTGTGGTGCCCTATTTTGGAGAGACACACCCGTCCACATATATTGCAGGTTAAGGTGGCTTTCGCTTTGGTTGTTGATGAGCCAGCCATTTTTCCGTTTGACAACTTTTCTTTCAGAGCTGATGCCCATGTTTTCACTGTTCATAGCTTTCTTCGTCACCATCTCTCCACGTAGTACGGTCTAGGGCAGGGTTTCTCAACCTGTGGGTCGCGACCCCTTGCAGGGTCGATTGACGATTTGCCAGGGGCCGCCTAAAACCATTGAAAATATGGATTGTATTTTGTCTATCTTTCAATAGCTGTGGGGGGGGGGGGGGTCGCAAAAGACTGGGGAAGTGTAAATAGGGGTCGCCGAGCTTAAAAGGTTGAGAACCGCTGGTCTAGGGCCATGTCTTCCCAATGGTCAGTATCAATGTTCACTGTTTTGAGGTCCCGTTTGATTACATCTACGTGACGAAAGTGGGGGCGAATAGTTTTTCTTGTGCCAGTCGCGAGTTGCCGTAGAGAATGATTCTAACCTTCTGCAGAACTACAAAAGATGGAGGCGAACAGGGTTTGAGCCCGGGGCCAAAGAGAACAATATGAAGCGCCAGCACAAGATAGTTATTCCTAGTGACAACACTAAAGGGGGATGGGATTTTGGGTGTAAATAAAGTTCCTTAAAAAAAATCTAAATTTGTGATATTTTTATCCAATTAAAAAATTTCTGTAACGTAACTTTCTATGATTTCAAAGAAAAGAAATGCTAATCTTTCAGACCTTGTGATCTATGGGGCAGATGATGTATAGGTCATGTCATCTGTTTCTGTGGCCCTCGGATTACGAGGGTGTCATGTGGCCAGCACAACGACCAACTGCATTTTCTCTAGCTAATGTCAAGCACCCATTAGAGCTGGCTGGACTCAGAGGCGCCCTAAAAATCCCGAAAGTAAAAATTACAGTTTTCACCAGGAGTCAAACCCAGAACCCCGGTTCATATGCCAAACTTTACCACTCAGCCACCTTGTCTCTACAGTCATTGAAGATATAGAGGACTTAATTTCATAACATATTTGAGATACCACTTAGTGGCAAAAGTTCTAAACTATGGCACACAATGTTATTAAAAGTATTTCTTTTGTAATGATTCGGACAGGGGTTGAGATATCTCCACCATTCTCATCTGGGTCGTCACGGACGGCTGAAGGCTTCCAATGTCTTGGTGGACAATAGGTGGACTTGTAAACTGACCCACGTGATGATCCCAAGTCTCGCTAGCGTGGAAGTAACTGATGGCGATTTTACTAATCACGAAGGTAAGGTCACGTTTGGAATTAAGCAAAGAGGAAAAAAATGCATTAAACTATAATGGTTGATACATTTTACTAAAAGGAATGTCAATTAATGTTCAAATTATTTATTAGCAACAAAAATTAGTTAATGAGAAATGCATAAATCTAAAATGTTTGTTCAATACATGTATTGGTCAATATAATTAGGTCATCTTTCAACGGCACCAGAAGTTCTTCGTAATCCAGATTTGGCGATTCCCGGGACCAAAGCTGCTGATGTTTATTCTTTTGGGATTATTTTATTGGAGATATTTACAGGTGATTTTTTCAAAGTTTTACAGTGATAATACTTTTGTTTGGTTTACTTTTAAAAGACATCTATAGGCTAGCATCTATTTTCTTCTGGTTTGCTGAGGGTAAAAGTAGTTGGAACATAATGTTATCCCTTGATAGCTAATAAACATTTGTGCATAAGACCTTGACATAAATCGTCAAATAAATATCATTGAAAGGTTGAACACACACTACATTTTAAATAATAATGCATAATATATTTCAAATACATGTTTGTAAAAAAAATGTTTTACATGCTTCGGATGTTCCTTCATAGCTGAAGATAATCTACTTCCTAGTTGAAGAAGAGTGGGCCAACTTCAAAGATACCACTATTGGGTGCGCAGAAGAAGTTATCGGAAGGAGGCGAGGTTCATACAAGGAACGGTGGATACAAGACAGAACATGGAAATTGATAGATGAGAGGAAAGAGGCCAAACGTAGACGAGATCAGAAAAATGAAACACAGGATCGCAGCCTAGCGGAAGAAGCCTATAGGGAAGCAGATCTGAAAGTAAAGAGAAGTTGTCGGCGAGATAAACGGGACTGGATTGAGCAGAAGGGACAAGAGGCACAAGCAGCTGCAAGCAGAAATGACACAAATCCCTCCATCGTATTGTCCGAGATCTCACTGGAGCAAAGAGTGGACATGGGGCACCGATAAAAGACAAGCAAGGCAAAACTTTGTTAACGAAAGAAGAACAGGATGCAAGATGGGTAGAGCACTTTAAAGAGACCCTTAACCAACTGTCGCCAGACCAAACTTACATATTCAAGGACCCCTCTCCAGATAATGATCTCAAGGTCAAGACAGACCCAATAACTGCTGAGGAGGTTACCATGGCCATTGCAGTGTTAAAGAATAACAAAGCACCAGGGCTAGACATGATATCAGCAGAAATGCTATAATATGGGGGACAGTGCATCGTTAACAGAATGACAGATCTTTTAAATCTCTGTTGGCGAACTTCAAAAGTCCCAGAGGACTGGCAAAAGGGAGTGATTGTAAAGCTTTCAAAAAAGGGCAACTTGGCAGACTGCAACAACTGGAGGGGCATTACTCTCCTCTCTGTCCCGGGCAAAGTTTTCAGCACTGTTTTGTTGAGACGGCTTCAACAGTCTGTAGATGAAAGGCTCAGAGAAGAACAAGCAGGTTTTCGAAGAGGCAGATCATGTACAGAGCAGATTTTCGTTCTACGAAATATCATAGAACAAAGTCTTGAGTACCAACAACGGCTAACGATCAGTTTCGTGGACTTCAAAAAAGCGTTTGATAGTATCCACCGAGAATCACTATGGAAAATAGTTAGAGAATACGGTATCCCAGAAAAATTCGTCCAGATCCTACGACACCTTTACAGTCAATCTAGTTGCTGCATTAAAACAGAAGAAGGAACAACAGAGTTTTTTACAATCGAGACAGGTGTGAGACAGGGGTGCATCTTATCTCCCTTCCTTTTCCTCCTAGCCATCGACTGCATAATGAGGAGAGCAATGAACCAGACTGCCTTTGGTATTCCATGGCATGAACAGCTCCGATTGACGGACTTGGACTTTGCTGATGATGTTGCACTACTCGGGGCTACAAATAAATGCATTCAAGAAATGACGAAGAGCCTAGACAGAGAGGCACCCAAAATTGGCCTCCGCATAAACTTGGATAAATTATGCGAGTGGGATATAAGGGTGTCCCCGTCAGACTTGGCGATTCAAAGCTTGAAGAGCTGGACAAGTTCACGTACCTTGGCAGCATCATAACAAATGATGGAGATGCTTACCATGATGTAGAGTGCCGAATAGGAAAGGCAGGGAGCATTTTCCAAAGGCTGCAGCCTATTTGGACTAGCCAAGCCATTGGACTCGAGACAAAAATACACCTTCTCAACACAATCGTCATCCCAACTGCTACATATGCATGTGAGACGTGGAAGTCATCTGTCAAAATTGAGAAAAGACTAAATGTGGCTCAACAGAGATGGCTGAGACGGATTTTGGGAGTCAGTTACACAGATCGGGTCTCAAACAAGGAAATCCTATGCCGAACTGGGAGTCGAACACTTGGTGAGGTTGTGACTGAGCGTCGCATGAGGTTTGCGGGACATGTTCTACGTCAAAATGAATTACGCACACCAAGAGTTGCGATAACATGGAAGCCAAAACAAGGAAAGCGCAAACAGGGACGCCCTCGTATTACTTGGCGACACACCTTCATGGAGGACCTTAAAACAGTGGACACCAGGTGGGAGGAGGCTTCAGACATTGCCAGTGACAGATCTTTATGGAGACAGCTTGCCGCCCAATGCGCCGAACGGCGCGGGAGGACCTAAGTCTAAGTCTAAGTAAGTTCAAACCTATCGCAGGACGACGGCGGATTGCAGCGGGCAGGGTTTGAACCCGGGACCATTGAGACAACCGAACAACAGTCCAGTGAAAATAACTCACGCTCAGGCAGCCGGCCATTCATTAATGAATTCCCTTGGTAGATTCAACACAAATTTGGAAACTTCCAGAATGAACCGACTTTTTTGGAATAATATCGTCTACTCTTTATATTGGTTATTAAAAAGAAATAATAATACATAAAGAAGTTACTTTATGAAATAAATTACTTCCCTTTTATTACGGTTCTTTTGTGTGGAAAAAGTTAAAGTACCTAAAAGTAATGTGTTTAAAAAAACGGTTTGTTTACTTTTCTGTGGCAAACTTGACCTACACACCACGTGAGAGTCGGTAATGTATAAAGGCTACATGGTTGAAAAATGTTATGTCACATTACTGACTATGATCTTACCTTAACATCCACAGTCAGCGAGGTTCACGAATCCTTCAATGCTGCCTTTGCTCAGGAGCAAGCCGTGGAGAAGTACAAGACGATTGTAAAGAAGCGTCACAACCATCACTCTCAGCACAGCCATCACCACATGGGACATCACCACCACCATTCCAGCTTCCTCCACCACAGCCACCATACTCACCACCAGAGTCACCACAGCCACGGCAGCAGTGTGCACCACCACGGAGGACTGGGTGGCCACCACAAAAGAAGCAGTCAATACATATCGATAGGCTTGTTCGCAAGCAACAACGAGGCAACAGATAGCAAGCTGAACATGGATGAGACCATTGACGCTAAAGGTATCTTCATTTATATTTACCACGCTGAATTTTTAAGCATGTAAAGTAGCATCTGACCAAGTCAAGACACTCCCGATTTAAGGATAAATACTGCAAGGGAAACTGTAAAACTTTCCAAGCGAACGTTAGAGCTTCCTGAAAATTTCTAAAATTTAAAAACTGCATTTTTTGGTTAGCCATACTTAGAAACATTCTCTTTTTTTTTCCTTAGTCACGCGCCATTATGCTAATATCCCGAGTTCACATCTTTAAAAAATAAGAGCAAAGTGTGTACGAAAGTTCAACTGACACCCAGGCTACTATATAGTTAGTGACTAAACACATGAAAACATGGCAGTAGAAATTCTTGTAGCAAATATTGAATAGGCTTATACCCCTTGTTAATATATTGCATTATTTTTATGCTAACTTATAAAAAATCTAATTAAATAAATTAAAAGGGAGCAAAGCTAATCTAAACATTACAATTTAATATATATGCTAATGGTTGAGTGTTACAGGAGAAGAGGAAAGGACCCCCCCCACACACACACACCAAAAAAAAATTAAAATTAAAAATAAACAAAAGTATTTTTATCAATATTATCAAACATTGAATGTCTCATCAACCAAATATATTTTGCTGTTGTCATATTATTTCCTGGGTGATGGAGCCTATTCAGATATCAACACCTATTTAGATTAAGCATTTTAATAAGATAAAGTTATTCGCACTACCACTTTCGAGTGCAATCCTAAAAAAGTCACAAGTCATCTTGTTTCCTTATTTGTTTGTGTCCAAAACGAAGAGGTCGTACAAAAAGAATATAAGATAATGAGATATATAATTGTAAAGTGAGATTATAAGTTTTCGAATCTAAAAGAACTCTTCTGTTTCAGAAATCATCGAGAGACTCAAAAAAGGCGGCAACGTCCCCTTCCGGCCACTAATTCCTGAGTACGTGGACCGGAAGACTAGGAACATGATCACGGCGTGCTGGCACGAGCTGGCGGATGTACGGCCTTCGATAGACCATATAGCATCCCTGGTCAGAAACATTAGCCAGCAATTTAGTGGGTAGGTCATTTCCGCTTGGACACGTCGTGGCGCCCCCCTTGCCGAATCAATGGACATAGTTTATCTTTATTATTTGACAGAGACTCCTCGCTTAGATTGAAATGTCCATATTTTGTTACTTTTGGCTGAATAGAGTGCGTTCTATCTAGATCTAAAAGTGGTGGAAGTGAGTTAAAAATGTCTTGCTTTACGTTGAAATGTAAATAATTCAAACATGTGAAGTTTTTTAAATACATGTATTGCTTGATAGGACTAAAATCCAAAGCAATTAGATTTATCCCAAATCTAGACACAAAAATAATCTAAATCTTGAAATCTTACCTTATCTATCTATCTATCTATCTATCTATCTATCTATCTATCTATCTATCTATCTATATATATATATATATATATATATATATATATATATATATATATATATAATATAATTCTCTTCTTCCCTAATCAGGTCAGACGAGAAGTAAAGAAAAGATCACTCTCTTATTTCTGCGGATAGTCATCCCACGAAAAAAAACAAGAGGGGGGGGGAGAACACGTTTTCACAGCTCGCTACGGATGGCTGCTCGCTGGACTGTCAAACCCTGCCCGCTCCCATCCAATGCGGGAGGTTTGGACTAGGAAGTAAACTATCGTCAACTCTGAAGGAACATCCGAAACATGTAAAACATTTTACAAACACTAAATAGCAGGGCCGGACTTAAGCATTGAGGGGCCCTATTCGAAACGGATTTCGCGGGGCCAAGTTTGGGTAGGGAAGCGGACAATAAGTCAAATTTAAGAGTTTGTATTAGAAAATAAATTCGTCTATGCATTTTATTCATTCTTTACTACGTAAAGAACTACTTTACGAGCCTTACGTGTAGCAAAGTCATACATTACATCATAATAATTCTGTTTCCTACATAGAATTGTTGAACTCAAGTAATTCTTCATTAGTTTGAGGCGCGAGAAGCTTCTTTCACCTGATAACACAATTACGGCTAATGCATAATGCCGTTTTTATTGATAGCGCGTAGGATTGGCGGTTTCCATATTGAATGGCACCCCAAAATGACACATTTTCCTATATATTTCAATGAGTTAGGCATATGTCTTCTCTTGACATTAACGGCCCTCTATGTTTTAACCATAACGTTTCAAACTTGTTGCTATCAGTAAAAACAAAAGTCTGATGGAGCAGATGCTGGACAAAGTGACCAGGGAAGCGGACATGCAGGCCCAGGAGCTACAGGAGGAGAAGAACAAATCAGACTTGTTGCTCTATCAAATGCTTCCAGCGTAAGTGGTCATTAGGACCTTCAGTTAGACCTTCATTACATCTTCATTAGATCTCCATTACATCTTCATTAGATCTCCATTACATCTTCATTCGATCATTATTAACTATTCATTACACCTTCATTAGATCTTTAATGCATATCCATTATATCTTCATTAGATCTTCAGTACATCTTCATTAGACCTTCATTACATCTTCATTACATCTTCAATACATCTTCATTACATCTTCATTACATTTTCATTACATTTTCATTAGACCTTCATTACATATTCATTACATCTTCATTAGATCTTCATTAGATCATTATTAACTATTCATCTTTGTTACATCTTCATTATATCGTCATTACATCCTCATTAGATATTTAATGCAACTCCATTACATCTTCATTAGATCTTTATTACATTACATTTTCATTACATATTCATTAGATCTTCATTAGATCTTCATTAGATCTTCATTAGATTGTTATTACATCTTCGTTACATCTTCACTAAATCGTAATTACATCTTCATTAGATCTTTATTATATTTTCATAGATCTTCATTACATCTTTATTAGCTCGTCATTACATCTTCATTAGATTTTCATTAAATCTTCGTTAGAACTTTTATTTAGACCTTTATTAAATCATTTTTGCGATTTTTATGTTAGCATTTCCTAGTGCCTCACTTTTAGACCTGTATTTATACATACAATGCATCTTCAGTTAAACATTTATCTAGACATGGTTACTAGTTTTCATGATCTAGACACTAAATATACAATATGCGTTGCTTAGCTGATTTATGGTAGTGATCAAAGCAGCCTACCCCTGTTTAATATTTAACAAAAAAATTGGCTGCACATTGATAGATGTGCGTAAACTGCAGAACTTTGATTATCTCAACAGGACTGTGGCTGACTGTTTGAAAAGACAGATTGAAGTGAACCCAGAGACATTTCAGTCTGCGACTGTCTACTTTAGCGACATACAGGGTTTCACTGAACTTTCCTCTGTCAGTGAACCTATCGAAGTGAGTTGTGGTATAGAGCTCTGTCTGTCACATACAGCAATTCTATTTTAGTCTATCCAATAACTCTTTCTTTCCTAATCAACGATACCAACGTTGATTTTGACCTCATGAAATTAATGTTTAATTTTTTAAACTTGCCTTTTAATTATTTAAATGTATTTTATTGTCCATTATATTCGCTCCTACTCCTTATTAATAATTTTATGAGGACAACGTTTTTGAATATTTACAAACAAATTGACAGTGGCGTAGCCAAGGTGGAGAGGAGGGTGCAAATTTCTAAATCCTCCCAGGCCCACAAATGAGTGACCGAAATTTGTTTTTTAATTAAATATTACACCATTATCTCATGTCATGATGTTGAATGTCAAAATGCATAGGGTCCTAAAAAGGTCAATCCCCCAGGCCCTCAAATCCCTAGTTACGCCACTGCAAATCGATTCCGTTATAATATTGGCGACTTTACCTTTTCAAGAATTGGATGGCTGCCAGGTCGTTCGGTTGTCTCAATGGTCCAGGGTTCATTCCCTTTCCGCTGGCATCCCACGTCGTCCTGCGGGAGGTTTGGACTAGGAAGTAAATTATCGTTAACTCTGAAGGAGCATCTGAAACATGTACATTTTTTTTTACCATTAGTACTTTACCTATCCCTTAGTCCAGGGGTGGGCAAATTACGGACTATATGCATATATATATATATATATATATATATATATATATATATATATATATATATATATATATATATATATATGCGGCCCCTTTTCCCCAAATTTTTTAATGCAGCCCTCGAAAGTAAAGGGTTGCCCACCCCTGCCTTAGTCTATAAGACCCATGGGGCACCATGCAAGACTCGTTGGTTGTCTTTCTCCATTCCTCTCTGTCTTTTGCTTTAGTTAGAATCTCTTTCAATGGCAGGCCCGTCCATTATTTTTTTTTATCCTCCCATCGCTTTGTCTGTCTGCCTCTTCTTCTTTTTCCTGGTACCGTTCCCTGAAGGAAGGTTTTTGCGAGCCCCAAAGATCTTGTAATATGGTCATAGATTTTAAGCTTGCGTTTTTTTACGATAGTGAGCAGGTCATCATGGGGTCCAATCGCTGCAGTAACCCTGTCTCTAATCTCCTGGTTTGTGATGCGGTCTCTGAATGCTTAGGATTCTTCAATTTTTTACAAACAGGAAATTTAAAATTGTCCCTTCACCGTGGACTAATTATAATGTCAATGCATACATTTCTTATTCCTTATGCTAGGAAAAATTCGTACAAGTGCTCCTTCTTTAGTGTCATTAAAGAATGACATAGGTTGCCTGAAACAGCCAGGAAAACAAACGACTTAGAGAGTTTATTTCATCGATTAGCTTGCATGTAGATTGGCACATGACTTAATTATCTTCTCTCTTTGGAATAATTGTCTGTAATCCAAAACATAAGAAGAAGAAAAAAAGGAATATTTTGTGGCTAAGGAAGGTGACCAATTATTAAGTGTAAGGAATATTAGTGTAGATCAGTGATGCCAAACCTAATTCAACCTACGGGCCATTTTAATTTCCGACACTCGTGTCGCGGGCCACATGACCATATAGGTGAAGAAAAAACAAAGCGACATGAAATAGACCTGAAACTATTTTAGGCAAAAAACCCGTGGGTCTAGTACTTACATTGATAAATTTGGGATATTTGAAGTTTATCTTAAATCTACTTTTTCTTTGTACCGGAAAAAATGGCTTTATTTCTTTAATTAAATTGTTAGCAGCATTGTAGCTAGCCTTAAAACTAATTCATTTTCTGGTCTCTTTTTTTTTGGTTTTGGTAAATAACGGTATTCCCAACGATTCTCCAGTTGTTTAACAATCTTTTATTCGCGGCTCAAACAAAAAATGCTGTCATATTTGTTTTTGTTTTTTTTTAATTCAGTTTCTATGTGTTTTTTTTTTTACTGAAACAGCTACATTTTCTCTCTCAAAAAAATGTGTTGGCTTATTATCATGTTCCATAAAAAGATCCGTTCAATTGTTCTGGTAGACTCATAATTCTCATTTACATAAAGACAATTTTAAAGCTCGTGGTACCAATTCGTCATAGAAAATGGAGGGCCCTAACGTAGGTAAAGATATACTTTTCCAATTTTTGTTTTTTAGAGCGGGTGGGGAGATTATCTACACTTTAAACCGACGTTTTGGCGGGCCGGATGGAAGCTCGTCACGGGCCGGATCTGGCCCGCGACCCGTATTTTGGGCATCACTGATGTAGATTATCAGTGTTTCCGATCTAGTTTAAAGTGGATGATTTTATTGTCTTATTATGCATGAAAACTTTTACTATGACTATGTGGTAAATAGCTAAGATATTTTGACTAATTTTAAAATAATAAATTTGGATGCAACTTTTCATAATTTCTTTAAAAAAACAACATGAGCATGAAGTTACATTTTATTTTTCAGATTGTGAATTTTCTGAATGATGTTTACTACAAATTTGACAATATTCTTGATAAATACAATGTTTATAAGGTATATTCTGTTCAAGTTCGTATTAAATACCTTACTACAATTCAGCGTACATAATTCGTTTCATATTATTTAAGTATA
Source organism: Biomphalaria sudanica (assembly GCA_036873155.1). Classification (NCBI taxonomy): domain Eukaryota; kingdom Metazoa; phylum Mollusca; class Gastropoda; family Planorbidae; genus Biomphalaria; species Biomphalaria sudanica. Next base: position 72,566 of record JAZGLO010000130.1, read on the forward strand.
AAAGTATGCACACATATATACGTGGTGGTCGCTTAAAAAGCGGAAAATTTGTTTAAAAGTTATTTTTTATAAATAGAAAAAGACATGTTATTTTACACTCCTAGATACTTACAATGTCCGTGCAGAGCGGCGTCTTAACCTAGAAATCCAAACTCATGAAGCGTTTTGAAAGGTAACTTGTGACATCTCGTTCCAAGCTCCTCCCAAGCACGTTTTTAAATCATCAATAGAGTTTATGTCATACAGACAATCCCGAAGCTCTGTTAATAACACGACTTCATCTGACACTCACATTTTCCGCTTTTTTTTTTAGCAACCACCCTCAGGCACCCTGTATATATAAGTATTACATAATGCTTGATCTAGATATTTGCACACGTTACTATTATAATTTCATGCTTGTAAAAACAAATGCAAGAAATTTTTAGATTATTTTTGTGCATGTTTAGGTGGAGACTATAGGAGACGCCTATGTAGTATGCAGTGGCGTGCCAGTCCGAGTAGAGAAACATGCTACAGAGATAGGCAAGATGGCCCTTCATATACTGATGAGTTCCGCTGAGCTGAAGGTCCATCACAGACCAGCTCATACTTTTCACATGAGGATAGGTCTACATAGTGGTAAGTTTAGAAACATAGTGGTAATTTTAGAAACACTTAAAAACATAATGGTAAGTTTAGAAACATTTGAAAACATAATGGTAAATTTAGAAACAATTAGAAACATAGTGGTAAGTTTAGAAACATTTAGAAACATAGTGGTAAGTTTAGAAACACTTAGAAAAAACATAGTGGTAAGTTTAGAAAAATTTAGAAACATAGCGATTAGCTTAGAAACATTAAGAAACATAGTGTTCAGTTTTGTGTCTTTCGATAAATTTAATATGTAATAACATTTCACTTACGGTAATTAATTAAGAAACAAGCAAAGTAAATAATAAAAACAAAAGCTTATCTAAGGGAAAGAACTCTGCATTTACAACTAAATCTTTCAATAATTATTGCAGGCCCTGTGGCTGCGGGGGTGGTAGGCCGGACGATGCCCAGATATTGCCTGTTCGGTGACACAGTCAACACAGCTAGTAGGATGGAGTCTACTGGTGTCCGTAAGTGGAATAGTCAATCTTACTCAACATCTGACTCTGACTTTTTTTTGTTTTGGAGTCAGCAGCTCTTCTCGACAGGACAACAAGAGAGAAGCTGATTCCTTCCTTACGTTGTCCTTTGCTTTGCTTTTAGATGACTCTTTCTTCGTGTTATCTTCACTGTAACCTTGTTGGAATACTCTTTCTTCATGTTATCTTCACTGTAACCTTGTTGGGTGACTCTTTCTTCGTGTTATCTTCACTGTAACCTTGTTGGGTGACTCTTTCTTCGTGTTATCTTCACTGTAACCTTGTTGGGTGACTCTTTCTTCGTGTTATCTTCACTGTAACCTTGTTGGGTGACTCTTTCTTCGTGTTATCTTCACTGTAACCTTGTTGGAATACTCTTTCTTCATGTTATCTTCACTGTAACCTTGTTGGGTGACTCTTTCTTCATGTTATCTTCACTGTAACCTTGTTGGATGACTCTTTCTTCATGTTATCTTCACTGTAACCTTGTTGGGTGACTCTTTCTTCATGTTATCTTCACTGTAACCTTGTTGGGTGACTCTTTCTTCATGTTATCTTCACTGTAACCTTGTTGGATGACTCTTTCTTCGTGTTATCTTCACTGTAACCTTGTTAAATGATTTCTGGCTTCGTTGTTTGGAATTTGAAACTAAAACAATACAGTTATTAAGAGGGTGTAGAAATGAACTAAAACTATTTTGAGAGAAGCCACGCAAAACGGGGGGAAAAAAGGGGAGATCAATCTTTCGCACTAATTATCTTCTCTTTTAACGGCAAAGTTTACTGGATAAGAAAGTTGTACACAACTAATTTTGTTAGATTTCCACTCTCAGCTCCTCTTTTATCAACCAGTATGTTGTGGGCTATGTGTTGTGATGTAGATCCAGCTAATCTGAAAACTCTTTGGAGGCATATGTAACAGCTACACACACATGTTGAAATTAAAGTTTCAAATCATTATTTACCACAAAATAAACTCAATTTTTATGCAAATTTATAGAGTTTTTCTAATTACATTATTAGCATGTCTCACATACACAATTTAAACACATGTAAAGGGCTCTCGTAATAGCAGAATGAGCTGCAATGTCATTGCACAAGACTATCCAATGTTATAGACAGAAAAGAATGGTGAAACACGGTCACCAGATCATACGTAGTGCCCCAACTGTTCAACAGACTACGGGTTAGGTAAATGTGAAGAATAAAGAAAACTGGTCTGTCATAACTTCTTTTTATTACAAAACTTTTTTTTTCTTTACAAGCTGGTAATCTTTATGTATACATTGGCTAAGTAAGACAGTGAGTCGATATTTTTTAAAACTGGTAATCTATATGAATACATTGGCTAAGTAAGACAGTGAGTCGATATTTTTAAAAGCTGGTTATCTATATGTATACATAGGCTAAGTAAGACAGTGAGTCGATATTTTTAAAAGCTGGTAATCTATATGAATACATTGGCTAAGTAAGACAGTGAGTCGATATTTTTAAAAGCTGGTAATCTATATGTATACATTGGCTAAGTAAGACAGTGAGTCGATATTTATTAAAATCTGGTAATCTATATGTATACATTGGCTAAGTAAGACAGTGAGTCGATATTTATTAAAAGCTGGTAATCTATATGTATACATAGGCTAAGTTAGACAGTGAGTCGATATTTTTAAAAGCTGGTAATCTATATGAATACATTGGCTAAGTAAGACAGTGAGTCGATATTTTTAAAAGCTGGTAATCTATATGTATACATTGGCTAAGTAAGACAGTGAGTCGATATTTATTAAAATCTGGTAATCTATATGTATACATTGGCTAAGTAAGACAGTGAGTCGATATTTGTTCTTTATTGCCCTCTTTGTGTCTGTCCCAGCTGGTAAAATACAAATTAGTGAGCAGTGCAAAAGTCTCCTGGACGCTGACGGAGGTTTCTATTATGAACCAAGAACACCATTCCATGTGAAGGTAATTCCTACTAGGCTTAATTCATAGCTGTTGAGTAATACCTGCTGTTCTATAGCTGTTAAGCAATGCCTCTGCTGCTATTTAGCAGTTTAGTAATTTTTGCTGTTCTGTAGCTGTCGAATAATATTTTCTATTACGTAGCTTTTGAGTAATGTCTATTGTTCTGTAGCTGTTGTATAATGTCAACAGTTCTGTAGGTGTTGAGTAATGTCTATTGTTCTGCAGCTGTGGAGTAATGTCTGCTGTTCTGCAGCTGTGGAGTAATATCTGCTGTTCTGTAACTATTATGTAACATCTTCTGCTTTATTGACATTTTTTTTTACTTTAAATGAGGCACTTCTTTTTTGTGTAAGTCTATAATAGCTATAGTCCGCTATATATAGTTTAATCGATGTATTTTTGTCCTTACCAGGGTAAAGGGGTGCTGCAGACTTATTTCTTAAAAGGCAAAGAGGGCTTTACTCCTGATGACAACGGTTTCCAAGACAACCGCAGCAATGAAAAAGCACAAACCCAAAATGAAGAAAAGATAGTGATGAACGGGTTGAGTGAACAAACTTTCGAGGTCGAGACATCGCCGTCGAGGGTCAACAAAGAGTCCGAGTCGACGAAAATATCCATCATTAGTTCTAACATGGACGATGGTATGCCAGGCATTCATATCACGTGATCACGTCTGCTGTCTTTTCACGTCTACCGGCTAACTTAAATTGATACATATGTGTAATGCTTAAAAGTGATACAATATTTAAACAGATTTTTGGTTGGATGTGAAATCATATTTGTTTAAGATGAGATCATTTTATTGAACCAATCCAATGGGAATTCAGTTTGACTACAATTGACCCCCTTAGAAATACAAATACATTTATTATAAAACACGACAGTTTATAGGAAAAGGTAGAGCTCTGAAAAAAACTTTGTTTTCCAATCTTTAAATTACACAAGAAATATTTCTCTGACTTATAAAACTCTAAAGTTTGTACATATTTTTTTAGTATCTAAATATGAAATCTTGATTGTTGCTATATCACATATCGTTTTATTTTTTTCAGTGCAATACTGACCTATATAACAAATGTATTATTATAGCATGTTGTCTTTGACCTATGAAAGGATCAGGATGTAACAATGAGAAATAAAATGTTCACTTTTAAACATTTTATTAACTTTCAAATCATCAAGGGAAACATTTCATTTCATTTTCGTTACTATCATTCTCTAAGTTTCGGAGAGTTTTTGGTAGTTCTAGTAGGGAAAAGCTGTTTCTGTTATTTTTCCTGTTTCTCAGTCCATCTGTCTTTCATGCTTACATCTCAAATTGAAGGTATCATTGAAAATGTGATATCTCCCCTTCTTATGTTGGGCGTTGAACTTGGTTATATATGGTCTTCTGAAAGAGAAGCCAATTAGTTGTCTTTTTTTTTTTTTTTAAGTTATATACTTATAAATGTGTTATCTTATCCGCACATGTCTTATTAAACTTAGTTTTATAGAGTATAATATAAGGAAATGTTGTGGCTGAGTGGGTAACGCGCTTGGGTTCAAATCTCTGTGAAAGCTGGGATTTCTTCTTCTTCCTCATTTTCATTGTAATGTTGGAGCGTTCAGATGACTAGAACAATACATGAGATGAACTGCGCAGTGGTTTCCAAATCAGGAAGCTCTCCATATAGTTTTCTTTCTTTAAGCGTGTTCTGGGGCCAGCGTCTTATTCGGGCTTGGGGTTTCAAATTTGAGAATTTTAGGACACCCCTGAGCCCACACAACATTATGGATACCTGATTTTAGTTAACCCTCGTTAACTTCTATATAAGATGAACTCTACATCATTTGCCCTATAGATCTAAATGTCTGAAAGGGGAAGTTTATAGTATAAAATACTACGAGTAGGTCTAGTAGGTACAAATAAGGCTACACAATGTGTTGTAATCAATTCTAGTCAAATGATTGTACATGTTTGTTTTTTTAAATGTTTAATTAAACTTGTAATATTTCAAAACGTTTTACTTTAAAAAAAGATATGTGTTGTTATGTAATACAATTAACCAATATTTTATAACAAGTTGTAGAAGATGGTTCATTTAAAGACACCACTGAAAAGATGGTTCATTTTAAGACACCACTGTCCCTCTGATTAATAATAAGGTTTGTTTGTAATGAAATGTTCCCATCATGAGTTTTTGTGTAATGCAGTCATTTTTTTTATCTAGATATATTTTATAGATATTAATAAACGTCTTTGTCTCTTTTCTAATGAGATGCACCTCCAGTGGTCGCTCCTCCAGTGGTCCTCCAGTGCTGTATTTAGGCTTCAAAAGGGCCTTGAGTTATTTATGTGAGGTCCTTTATAATGCCATATACTGCTCTAGGTCCTAGCTTGTGTAGTCGGTAGGTATATCCGGCTCTGTGCACATCTAGCTTCCATTTCATGCTTGACCTGGCATCTCATAGAAAAAAAGATATAAGACAACTTAATAGGCCTACTAATAATGGCCAAATATATTTTACATATGATTGCAGTGCTGAAGTACACCCTAGATTTTTATTTCTAATTTTGTAAGGTCAATCCATAGAAGCTGGACGACTAGAACATTAGAAGCTTCTCAACTATTGCTGTGGTGATGTAATATTAACTTTTATTGCATTTACAATGAGAAATGAACTGTAAAGATTGTATTTTTGTATCTAAAATTGTATAAAAATATTCCGATAAAGATCTTAAAATAAAGCAAACTCTATATTTTATTAGGTCTATATTTGAACAGAAATACAACACCAACAATCATGATTTTTTATTTATATTCTCTTCAAACACCTCAGCATCTTTCATCACATTGCAACAATGTCATTGGCTTTACTTATTTATTCCAATGGTATATATATGGCTTCTTATGTCTCGGAAGACAATGTATGCGTCCTGGTGAGTCAATGGTTTTGGTTTCGTCTTGAGACAGGGCAGAATCTGGTGTGACTGATCAAGCCTATTCAGGAGCGGCAGAGTTTGCCACTGTTTGTGCATGTATATGCATCTGACTTAGGGCTAGTTGACAGGGCAGCTTTCTTCTTCTTTCTCTTGACTGATGCAGCTTCGTTTGTTTTGCACTCGGTTAAGTTCGTCGGGTCTTGGGCTATCTCCTCCCACATACTTTGTTAAATGCCCGTGGTTTTCATGTCTCGCTTACAGACATCTCTGTAGGTTAGTCTTTGGCGGCCTTGGGTCTGATTCCCTCTGCAAGTTTAGCGTATAGGATGTCTTTAGGGATTCTTCCATCTGGCATGCGAGTGACATGACCGAGCCAGAGTAGTCTTCTCTGTATAATAAGAGCATAGATGCTGTGCATATTGGCCCGTTTCAGAACGTCCTGGTTGGAGACATGATCCTTCCAGGAGATGCACAGTATGCGTCCCAGGCAGCGTAAGTGGAAGCTATTCAATCTGTGCTCTTGACGCATGTAAGTTGCCCAGCTCTCACTGACACAGAGAAGTGTACTCTAGGATTCTGGTTGCCGTAGTCAATTTGGTATTTTCCCACACGCACTTGGAGAGTTTCGCCATTGCTGCAGAAGCCTTTCCTATTCTTTTTTGTCAGCTCAGTGTCTAGGTGGCAATCTAGGTTGCTGGCTATTGTTGTTCCCAAGTAGGTGAATTCCTGCACTAATATAAGTGTGTGGTTTCTAATATGTATCGCTGGTATTTCTGCGACATCTTGTTCAAGGTTTCGGTCTTAAAGAGGCCCTGCATTCACAGGCCTCTGCAATCCTTCTTGTGAGTGAGCTATGAGTGCAGCATGATCGGCGAACAGCAGATCCCTATTCAAGATACGCCGTCTCTTCGTTTTGGCTTTAAGGCGTGCCAGGGTAAATGAAAATATGCAGGGGACCGTACAGTAGGTCCGCCTCTAGGCCATTGTCCATCAATTAAATTAAATTGTGCATTGTTTGTATTTCAGGTAATAATAATTACATTATTCTATTTCTAATTATCTCATTTTTTTTTAAAGTCACAATAGTAAATATTTTTGTCGAATTACAAAACGTATGATATCATTTACATTTTGGTCAGTTTGGGTTATGTTAAGCTTTTTAATGCTAAATAAATCTACCAGTTACAGTAAGGAATCAATCCATGGTTTGATATTCTTGCTTCTGTCTGCCTGTTTTTGTAATCAATCGTATTCATGTATTGTACACTTTAGTCTTTCTCACACCTTTTTTTTTGCTTGAGACTTTATAGTCTTTGATTTTCTTCTTTTTTTACAAAAAAAAAATTAATATTAGTCAGTCAATTAGTACTTATTATTTAAATTTGTTTTATATAACAAATAGCTCTATTCAGATAAATGGCAGTAATTCGCTGATCTATCCCTTACACAAGTGGCAAGTTGTTTTTTTTCCTTTTGCTTGTTTTTCATTACTTTTCTATTGTAAATAGACATTTATTTAAAACACATTAACTCTTTCTCTCCTAACTGACGATACCAGCGTTGATTCCACCGGAATGTGGTAAATAATTACGGAGAGAAAGAGTTAACAAGTTGCTCATTTATACATGTAATGCTTTTTTTTCCTTGTTTTTGTTTTGTTTTTGTATGTCAATAACACTTTTACCGCGAAATATATTTGCCCTCTAGACCACAAAGTGTAAAAGGGTAACTTTCTTTTTTGTCTAGATTTTGTTACTTGTATACGATAATAAAACGAGACAAAGGAATAAGATTTTATTCTTTAGTTTACGAACAGTCAAAGTAAACGAAATTATGAATATTACTGAGCACAAAAAAATGATTGCGCAGAACCTTTCAATGCTCTAAATTTCACCTATCCATTAGTCTGTTGAGCCATTGGGGCACCACACATGATCTGTAGACTCTTTTTTTCTCCATTACTGCCATTTGCCTTGAAAATAATCTTTTTCAAGAGGCAAGCTCGTCCATTCTTTAATTCTGTGATTTCAAATATCCTTCATGCATGTCGTATTAGTGTTGTTTTATTTTCAAAAGTTTCACAAATATTTACAATCTTGAAGTATCATTTGTTAATACTTGCTAGGTTCATTAATGAATCTACTGGAATGTTTCTGAGGTTTCAGAGAGGGTAAATGTAGGATTTTTCTATCGCTTTCTCAATTTCCCTTTTCTTTTTTTCTGGTACTGTTCCTTGAAGGAAGAACTTTGCAAGCCCCGAAAAGTTTGTAATATGGCCGATGTTTGAAAAGAAAAATAATGCATATGCCTTGTGATGTTTTATATGTTTGCTATTTTGCGTTGTAATTACTTGGTAAATATATATTTCTATACTTACTTACTTATCCTAATTTCAATTATACTGTGATTTATGGTCTTTATTAGCGGCCCCCGAAAAGGGAAAAGACACTATTAGTTTTGTGTGAAATGTCTGTTCGTCTGTCCGTCCCGTAAACTAGAAAAGATAGTGAAAATTCGACATCATAATATTTTAGTGCATTCAAAGTTTTGATGCAACGGCTACTTTTTTTTCTTTTATACAAGCGAAAAATATAATTTTTTAAATCACCTATGCAAGCAGTCTTTTCATAAAAATACACCACTTTTACAACTATTCACTATTTATATTCACAAAAACGGTAAGCTCTAAAGTAGAGGCATAGGATACATATCATATTTGTAACACATTTATGCAAATGGTTTTAGACGTTTTTTTTTTAAAAAATTACATTTATATTGCTACGTTATGTAAGTTTTATTACATTTACACAAAAATAATGTTTACTTTTTTTAAAGAGAAAACATCTATTTAGTATGCATATAAATTGGACTTAATTTAAAACAACAATTAATAAATAGGTTTTCATATTATCGCGTGAACTGCAATGCAAGAATGAACCTATGAAACACTTAACTAAAGGAATTTATCTTTTTAACGGAAATTTTTTTGTCTTTTTTGGAGGATTTAAATAAAAGATTGACCCTTTACAAAACAATTAGATCAATTAGATATTCATTATAAGACATCAGTTAGGCCAGGTTCACATCTAATTTCACATTTACTTTCACCTACCCTTTGGTCTGCTGGACCGCTGGGGTACCACACAAGATCTGTCAACCTTCTTTCTCCATTCTTCTCTGTCCTTTGTCTTTGAGAGATTTTAATTAATTCGGATGTTCTTTGTGAAAATATTGATACTTGCCTTTTTACCAGCCTGGGTGGACCACTTTAGGGGCCGATTTTGAGTTTGTGTTTCCACACAAATTGACAAACTGTCTCTTTAACCTTGTTAGGGTATAAAACTACTTTGAAATATGTGATGATACTGTTAGAAAGGAAGGATTCAAAAGAAAAAACTGAAATTGATTATAAGAAGCAATAAATTTATAAGGTTTAAACATTTTCTCTGACATTTGAGTGTAAGTCATTGGAATTCTGTATTTCAAAAAATATAATATTTACCAGAAGTTAATTCGATTAGTTTGCATTGCTGTAACAATTTTACACAAAGAACTATAATTTTACTATTTTTTTCACTCTAAACCTATATACCTCGTGTGTAATAGTATTCTGCTGAATGGATTCTTTTACTCAGAAAATCACAAAGAAAGAGGCACAGTTCTTATTCCATAAATTCGTAAAAGGCTCCTTCTTCCTTAGAGCCTTTAGAGTATGTAAAGGGTTGCCTGAATCAGCCAGAAAAAAACTGTTTGTATAAGAATGATTCAAAAGCCACTTTGCACTACTTCAAAGCCACTTTAACAAGTAGAAACAGGAAAACTAACTTACAATTATTTAGACTATTATCACTTTCATTATAGTGCATTTACGTGAACCTGTTCTGTGGCAGTAAGACGTATAGCAGTCTTTATAAAAGATGTATGTATGCTTCAATTATTTTTATTTAGAGACCCTTCAGGATACTAAAAAGTAAAGTAGCAATTATACATAAAACACTGAACCATAATCTTCAAATATAAAAAAAAAGACAAGTAATAAAATACTCTGAAAGATAAAGGAGCATTCCTTGTTTCATATGTTAGGACAAATTTGTACAAATACTCCTTCTTCCCCTAGTGCTGTTAGAGCATGGAATGGATTGCCTGAGCTAGCCAGGAAACCAGTGACTTGGCAGAATTTAAGTAATTGATTTACACGCATGACTAGATTGACCTAGGTACACGCGTATGACGTAATCTCCTTTTTTTAAAGTAACGTCTGTATTAAAAAGATAAGTTTTATCTAGATTTATAAAGGTTATTTAAGTGAACATTCTGTTATAAATAATCGAGTGGTTGATAGTTGTTAAAAAGTCAAACAACGCAGGTCAAGATGTTTTACGAATGTCCCTACGTTGCAATAGCTAAATAAACTGTTATGTACACTTATATGGGAATATATTGTGGATCTGGTGAAGTATTATTCATTTATTAACTCTTTCTCTTCGTAATTATTTACCACATTCAGGTATAATTAACGTTGGTATCGTCTGTTAGGAGAGAAAGAGTTAATTTATGTTCAATTGGTACGATAGATTTTTGTTATTTTTACAAATTAAAACTGCATGTCACTAAAAGCAAGACTCTAATTCGTCTGTGTCAATAATATGTACACCTCTTATACTGTGGCATTTTACGTCTCGAGAGACGATCTTTTCCCTTTGCAACTTCTTGTGTGACTAAAGAGGCAAATCCTTGATACACAGCTGCGATCGCAGGTTGGGCATATATAATCACCAGGCGCCGTTGCATTTTCACCCTTCTTTCTGCTTCTGTTGTGTATGGCATCTTCAATCTTTGACCCTTCCTTTATGCTCTCTCTCCATGAGGATCTGTCCAGTGCCACCTCTTCCCAGTTGCCAGTGTCGATTTTGAAGAGCTTCATGTCGCGTTTGCATACATACGTATAACGTAAAAGTGGGCGACCAGCGGCTCTCCTGCCTTCTATTAGATCGCCATACAGGATGTCCTGTGGAAGTCGACCTTCTGGCATTCTACGAACGTGGCCAAGCCAGCCAAGGCGTCTGCTGCTGATAACAGAGAGGATGTCCTGGCACCCTGCTCTTTGTAGCACTTCCTCATTGGTTTTCTTATCTTGCCACCTTATTTTAAAGATCCGCCTTAGGCATCGGAGGTGGTAAACATTCAGCTTTTTTTCCTGCCATGAGTAGGTTGACCATGTTTCACTTCCGTACAGCAAGGTGCTCAACACACAGGTCCGGTAGACTAGGGCTTTAGTACTGTTAGTCAGCAATATGTTGTCCCAGACTCTTTTCTGCAGCCGTGACATGGTGGCCATTGCCTTGGCTTTCCTGTTGTTTATGTCTTTATCCAGTAGAGTGTTGTTGGATATGATGGAGCCAAGGTAACAAAAGTGATTAACAATTTCTAGTGGTTGGCCATTAATGCTTACTTGAGGTGCAGTGTTTGTGTTTTGGACAAGTATCTTAGTCTTGCTTTGACTGATGTTTAAGCCGAACTTCTGGCAAGCAGCAGATAATTTGTCAACCAGGCACTGTAGCTGAATATCAGAATCAGCCACAATAGCTGCATCATCAGCATACAAAAAATAGAAAATCTCCTGGGAGTGATGGTATCCCAGTGGAAGTAGTGAAAGTCAACGAATCACTCCTGCTCCCTGAACTCTATATTCTCCTCTGCCGCTGTTGGGAAACAGGTCATGTCCCACAGGACATGCGTGACGCAACTATAGTCACAATATACAAGAACAAAGGGGATCGGAGTGACTGCAACAATTACAATGGTATCTCTCTCCTCAGTATAGTGGGCAAGATCTTTGCTAGAGTGGCACTATCCAGGCTGCAAGTGATAGCTTCTAGAGTCTACCCAGAGTCTCAGTGTGGATTCAGGAGTGGTAGATCCACTGTAGACATGATATCTTCTCTACGACTACTGCAGGAGAAATTTAGAGAGAGACAGACCCCTTTACATCGTTTTTGTTGATCTGACTAAAGCTTTTGACATGGTCAGCAGAAGTGGCCTTTTCAAACTCCTGAGGAAAATAGGTTGCCCTCCCAAACTACTGCAGTTCATTGAGTGTTTTCACGAGGAAACTAAATGCACTGTCAAATTCAATGGAGCCCAATCAGCACCTATTGAGGTTTGCAGTGGTGTCAAGCAGGGATGTGTGCTCGCACCTACTCTGTTTGGCATATTCTTCTCCTGTCTACTGCATTATGCGTACAACGACATAAACGAAGGTGTGTTTCTCCATACAAGATCCTCTGGAAAACTATTTAATGTATTAAGGCTGCGGGCAAAAACCAAGGTTAGAAAGCTACTCGTCAGGGAACACCTCTTATACTATAAAATAAAACTATCTAGTATGTTGAGAATGAAGTCTATTTGGAATATTGGAGTTGTCAGAGACAGCTGTATCGAGGATGCTCCTTCTTCCCTAGTACTGTTAGAGCAATGAGTAGGTTGCCTGAATCGGCCAGGAATACCACATCCTAGTAGACAGGTCAAGGTCGTTCTCAAAATGTAGGACAGTTTATCTAGACTCAATTAGGTCCAGGTTATGACAATTTGAAAAGGACAAAAAAAAGCCAGACAGACGATGATAGAAAGAAAAGTAGTTCAAGGCTACAGCAGGGAAATATAATTAAATATAGGTTAAGCAAAAAAAAAAAAATGACAAAAAAAATAAAAATAAATGTAAGCCAATGTGAAGGTTGTTGAGTGCTGTTAGAGCATGGAATGGGTTGCCTGAGCTAGCCAGGAAAACCAGTGACTTGGCAGATTTTCAGTCATTGGTTAACATGCATGACTGAATGCATGACGCGTAAGACGTAATCATCTTCTTTTTTAAAGTAGCGTCTGTATCATTTAAGATAAGAGTTGTTGTATGTCGTACTGGTTCTAGACATATCAAAGAAAAGATGAGAGAAGTTTTTTTGGTGAGGAGGAGAAGCTTGGAACTTTTTTGGTTAGAAAGTTAGAATTAGAAGTCGTTAGTTCTGGATTTTTTTATCATTATTATTATTCGCTGAATCTACTTTATATATGAACTGTATATAAATTCATTCTCATTAAAGTTTAAAAGAATAAAACTCAAGAAACGTTTATCAGCAGTGCGTCACTGTATTGTTTCTTAAAGTGTTTGAACTATAATTACGGCACTTCCGAATCGGCAAATGTTACCAATTTATATTATTAGAATCTTCAAAGATGGAAGCACATTCCTTTTTCCATATGCTAGGACAAGTTTGTACAAGTGCTCCTTATCCCCTAGTGCTATTAGAGCATGTAATGGGTTGCCTGAGTCAGCCAGGAAAACCAGTTACTTGCATGACTAGATTGTCCTAGGAACGCTCATTGGATGTAATCATCTTTTTTTTTAAAGTAACGTTTGTATTCATGGGCGCCCGCTTGGGGGTTGCAAGGTAGTGCATGAGCATCCCCCCACCCCCACTTGGATTCTAAATAGCCGAATTCTAGCCAATTTTTGAGCATTCAAATCTATTAAGTTAGTGCCTCCACTAAAGTACAGTTGTAAGGATAAGTTATGGTATTAGACTAATAAAAATAAGGCCCTTAACATTCTTAAGAAGATTCTCATTGCTTGGTCAGAGGGCGGCACTGCTGCAGACCTGCCACATCATCAGAAAATTCCTCATTGGATACTGTTAAAGGAACTACGATGAATTTAGTTTCTCTCTAACGTAGTTCGACCCTGACAGTGCCGGAGAATGATTATTACTTTGTTTATTATTATTATAGCTTTTATATAGCGCTACTTTCATGCTTGTAGCATGCTTAGAGCGCTTTTGGTCCAATCTCATTTGGGGGGAGGGGGTATCTAGGAGTTGGTTTTCCGTGCTGCCTTTAGGCACAACTCTGCCCGAGTCGGGTGTCAAACCTCGAGCCCCCTTCTAGGTAACCAAGCCAAGTTCAAGCGCACTTGGCCTTTCGACCACGCTTCCCACCAATGTTTAAACATAATAATAATATTGTATTGTATAATATTAATACTAATAATAATAAAATCTTTATTATCTATAAAGAAATGTGTCTTTAAATGTGTGCATTACAACTAACAAAACTTGCCTAGGCTTATCAGGACTTCATGTATACCATGTAGACTCGGTGGTTGAGCGGTAAAGCGCTTGACTTCCGAACCGGGGACCGGGGGTTCAAATCCTGGTGAAGACTGGGATTTTTAATTTCGGGATCTTCGGGTGCCTCTGAGTCACCCAGCTCTAATGGTACCTGACATTATTTAGGGAAAAGTAAAGGCGGTTGGTTGTTGTGCTAGCCACATGACACCCTTGTTAACCATAGGCCACAGAAACAGATGACCTTTACATCATCTGCCCTATAGACCACAAGGTCTGAAAGGGGAACTTTACTTTATGTAGATGCACCCCCTGTGATGTGCTTGTTCAGGCTGTCTTGAGGTCAACTATAGATGACTGTTGACTTTCAACCAATTACTCTGCAAGCGTTTGAGTTTTATTGTTCGGGTGTATTCAGTGTAGTTGATCAACAATACAGAATAAACAAGACGATCGATGTAACGAGTAAAGAGATGTGGTCAACACTGATGAACAGTTCATACTATATTTATTCCAATAAAAGGCCACAGTAAAAGTCTCTGTCAAAATAAACACGTCTTTACCCTAGAGAATTCTATCGTTAACTGATTTTCCGGTCTCTAACCCAACATATCCCAAACGTCACTAGTCCCGTTCAATATACGTCTTCTATGGTGCGTCGCTAAAAAAAACTAATACTCTAAATAAGGTGTCTAACAGATTCCCCCCCCCCCCCTTGAAAAAAAAATGTCAATATTTTTCTACTACTGTCAAGTCTTACAAGGGCATCATGCAATTTATGGGGAAGACAACAAACATAAAATCTTGACCTCTTCATCTTGGCTTGACAGTTCATGATGCTCCTGCCAATGTCCATATCATTACACTTTGCATACTTCCAAAGTTCCAAAATCATCATTCAATAAACAGTTCATCATGTATCATCTCATGGGCACGTCATATAGTATCACCTCTTACAAATGTTCTCTACTGGCAGTAATCTGACAAAATATAATATTTCAAAAACAAATGATAAACTTTATCTCCACATTCAATTTTTTTTTTTTACCACCCTTTTATACGCGTTTCGTCCATTTTTCTTTTATACTCACCCTTTTCCATCGACCTAACTTTTGTCAATGATTGATGAAATGATTCACAAAAATATATCCATACTTACTTTCAAATGCTTAACATCAAATTTACTTATCTCCCTTTTCCACTAACATAAATTGTGTCAACATATTAATATATGTATTACATAATAAATATAATCATAGTTTATTTACAAAATTATCTCATTTCATTTCAATGTCATTCTAGATAACAAATCAGCTACAATATTCACAGATCCACTAATAGCTTTCACTTCAAATTTATATTCCTGTAGTGCTAAGAACCATCTATATACACGACTGTTTTTCATACTCTTTTGCTGTATATACTGAATAGGTTTATGATCAGTTAATAATATGAATTTCCTCCCTATTAAGTAACTCTCTAGCTTGGTAATTACCCATATTACAGCTAATGCTTCCCTAACAATGACACTATATTTTTTTTCTGCCTCTGATAATTTTCTACTTACATATAATATAGGATGTAAGTTATCATAGTTCTGCATTAGACAACCACCAATAGCATTACCAGATGCATCAGTTGTGACATAAAATATTTTGTCTTTATCTGGTAGTCTCAGTATTAATTCATGACTAAAATATCTTTAATTCTGTCAATAGCTTTCACACATTCCTCATTACAGACTACTTTTTGAGGTTTTCTTTTTTTAAGTAAATCATTTAATGGATTCACTATTTCTGTTAAGTTCTTTATGAACTTTCTGTAATAATTTACTATTCCCAATATGCTTTTAATTTGTCTTTTTGTTGTAGGTATTTCAATATTAAGTACTTTCTTTATGTTATCTTCAATAGGGCTAATCATGTTGTTATTTACTTTATGTCCTAAGAAAATTATTTCCTCCAATCCTATTTCCACTTTTTCTGCCTGAATTGTAAGTCCACTTTCTTTTATTATTTTGAACACTTCTTTTACATCTACCAAATGTTCCTCCCAACTATTATTAAAAAAACATATGTCATCCAAATAACAAATTACATTTTCTTTATTTCCAATTATCATGTTCATCATTCTATTAAATGTGGCTGGTGCATTTACTAACCCAAAACTCATATAATTCCATTGAAAAATACCATATGGTGTTACAAATGCTGTAGAAGGTTTTGCATTTTCTGTTAATGGTATTTGCCAATAACCTTTAGTTAAATCCAATTTAGTGAAAAATTTTGCTCCATTTAATTTATGTAAAATATCCTCTATATTTGGCATTGGATATGGGTCAAATTCTGTGATGTTGTTAAGTTTCCTATAGTCAATACATAACCGTATATATCCATTTTTCTTTTTGGCTATTACAATTGGTGAAGCATAATGTGATGTTGATGGTTCAATTATACCTGATTCTAGTAAATTGTCTATTTCTTTGTTTACTTTGTCTTGTAAATGTAAAGGTATTCTATATGGCTTAAGCTTGATAGGTTTTGGATCTGTTACTTTAATGTCATGTTTAATAATATTTGTTTTTCCTGGTATGCTGGAAAAAATTTCTTTGTATTCCTGTATTATTTTAGTTATATCTTTTGACTTTTCCTTAGTTAAATTATTAAGATTAATCTTTTGCCAAGTTTGATTCTCTGTTGTTTCTATTACAGGTATTTCCTTAATGTCATTTTTATTGTGATTTTCAGTTGTTATTATCATCAAGCACTCTTCTCTCTCTGAAAACTTATTTTCTATTTCCTCCTGAATGTTTTGTATTAACTCATCTTCTCTATCATGATACAGTTTCAAATTATTTATGTGATATGTTTTAATTTTCCCATTTATTTCAATTTGATAATTTACATCACTAATTTGTTTTATCACCTTAAATGGACCTTTCCATTGTTTACCAATCTTATTTTTCAGGTCATTTATTAATATTAATACATTGTTTCCTACTTCTAGTGTTTTCAATTGTCTTTTCTTATTTATATTCTCATGAGCACTTTGTTTGTACTTCTTATTGTTGTTATATGCTTGAGTCCATATTTCTTTCAATTCTGTTGTGATTGTTGTTTCAATGTCATTATTTAATCTATTTTCATTGTCTATTAGATTTTCTTTGAAAACATCTAATTCATCTCTGGGTTTTCTTCCATGTATTATTTCATATGGTGAAAATTGTGTTGCTTCATTGATGTTGTTTCTATGAGCAAATAGTACATAGTTAATGTAATGATCTCATTTATTCTGATTATTCTGAATTATTTTTGTCAGTGATCTTTTCAGTGAACCACCATAACGTTCACATAAACCGTTACTCTCTGGATGATAAACTGACGAGTATATGTGTTGTATATTATATTGTTCAGTCCATTTCTTAAATTGTTCTGACTTAAACTGAGATCCCTGGTCACTCAATATAATTTTAGGTATACCATGTCTTGTGATTACTTTTTGAGTTATGGCATTAAATATATTTTCTGTACTTGTATTTAATAATGGAATTGCTTCTGGGTATCTACTAAACATATCTATTACTGTTAAAATATATTTATTATTATTTTCAGTTTGAATCAAAGGACCTGTTAAATCAATAGCTACTTTCTGAAATGGTTCTGTAGGTTAATCCATTTCTTGAATGGGTGCTTTATTCACTAAGCTTTTGTTAGATCTCTTTTGACATGTCACATGAGTTTATGTATTTATTGATTGTTGCTTTCATTTTCGGCCAAAATACTTGTTTTGACAAATTCCTATAACATTTCTTTACTCCCCTATGTGCTGCTAAATTATTATCATGTGTCATGATTAAAACATCTTTCCAATATTTCTGTGGTAAGACAAGTTGTTTTATTTTTTTTTTATCATTATTTGTTTGTCTAAATAATATTTTATTCTCTATACAAAACTTTTCCATTGGATTTTTTTATATTATTGCTTTTATCTGATATTCTTGAATATATTTTCCCAATAATATTGTCATTCATTTGTTCTAATGCAAGTTTGGGTATTGTTTCTTTTTCACTTTGAGACATTTGTATTTCATGACTATTTTGTGTTTCATTTTCTCTCTTTCCTTAACATCTGTATTTTCTATTTGTATTACATTACTGTTTTCTTTTTCTTCATTATTATTTATTACATTTACTGTATTTTCCTGTTTCTCATCTTGTTTATCCATTGATCTTGTTATTACCATACTTGTTATATTTTGTGTGTCTATGTTTTCATGATTACGTGTTATGTTTTTGTATTTGTTTTGCCAGTCTTTTAATTCTTTTCTTGAACATTCTTTTACTCCTCTTATGTTTCCTACTAACATATCATATCTCATTTCTGGTATTGCAATACCATCTGAATAACCAGTGAAAAATGTAGTTTCAATGTATACCCTTATAGCTTTAAATTCCCTTATGGTGCCATCTGCTCATTCTACTTTGCTAGTAAAACCTTTATACTAATGAGGTTTGACAAATTTAGTTTTCACTGCCAAAGTGTTACAACCTGAATCCCTGATTATTTCCACCGGAACCCTGGGTACACTGCAAAATTGTTCCTATTTCCTTCCATGAAATATACTCTATCTGTACCTTTATTTTTGTATTCCCTACTGTAACTCCTATTTCTATTATTTCCCCTGTCATTCCTATCTCTACTCCTATATCTACTGTTATTTTGTTCAGTGTATCTATTTCTACTTCCAGACCTACTATTCCCTCTTCTACAGTTAGATGCTATGTGACCTTTTCCTTGACATTTTAAACAGGTTATTTCACCATATTTTCTATTTCCACTATTTGATCTGCTTCTATTTCTACTTCTATCCACATTTTCTTTGGTGTATCCTATTAAATCTACTTTGCTCTTATCCCTATCAGAAAATGGTTTGTTTGGATAGGCATTTTTGTATACTCTCATTATCTCTGTTATTTCATCTATAGTTTTTGGGTTTCGTTCTCTAATAAAAGATTGTAATTGGGGATCACATTTATTCACAAAATTATCCACTAGAATAAAAATGTCTAATCCCTCATAAGAATTTCCCACTTTTTCTAACTTTACCCATTTATTGAAAAAATCTTTCTCCATATTAATGGTAGTTTGAGGTTCTACTTCTAATGATGGTATATTGTCAAAATATTTATTTCTGAAAGTTGTAGCATTATGACCATAGGCATTCAACAACTCTCTTTTCAAAACTTGATAGCTATCATCAATATGATGGTCATGATTTTGGCATATTGTTAAAGCTTGACCATGAACGAAGTCTATCAGTATTTCAGACCATTCTTCCTCTGGCATATTAAATGTAGACATTTTTGCCTCATATCTTTTCAGAAAATCACCAATGTCATCTTTCTGTTCATCAAAACTTTGTATCTTCCTCTTTAGCCATGTTTGCGAATTAGGGTTGTCTCTTTGTGTGGTAGCATTATTTGAATTGTTTGTGTTATTTCCTTGAGTTGTCTGTGCAGTTTGAGCTCTGGCTTGTGCTTCATCCAATCTCATCTTCCCCATTTTAACCTCATGCTCTCTCTGCCTTTCTTGTTCCTCTTTTTTCTTCTCATATTCTTCCTTTCTGATCCTATCTTGTCTCTCTATCTCTTCTTTTTCCCTTCTTATTTTATCTTGACGTTCCATTTCTTCCCTCACAACTTGCTGTACATAAGCTGCCAAGTCCTTTCCTTTCCATCCTGCATAGCTGCTTCCTTAACCTCCTTAAGGTCCACATATGAGGATGTAGCCATTGTATTATGTTTTCACCCCAAATTTATATATTTTTTTACTTAGCCTATATTGGTTATGGCTATACTTTAAACTTATTTTATATTTAAGTTTTTTCACAATTTTATACAAGTTTTAAGTGTTATGTCTTTATAGATTCAGTAAATGTGTAAATCTAGTCTTAGTTATATTCAAATCTGTATATTAATATCACACAAATTTAAATCTAGTATATTATAGTATATATAATAGTATCACAAAAAATAAGTAAATGTAGCTGTTTCCACTACTTCCTAGCGTTCCAGTACCACCTCATCGTGGTCGCCAGGTGAACACTCCGCTCTTTTTGGAGTGGCCAAAAGTACTGGTTGCTTGCCGCTGATGAATGAGCAGCCGGCAAGTGTAAAAGGAAATCAAAGGGGTTATGTCCAGCCCCCCCCCCCCTGTGGGGCCCCGGGGCAATGGTTAGTAAGAGACTCACGGGTTCTCCGAAAAGCGGATAGCGCTGGACACCAACTCGAGGGTTGGTCGGGGACTCGGCTGATTCGCGGGTCTCTCTTAGAGCTTAGAGCCATGGGCGTACACGGGCGGACCTATAACTGGATAAAACAGTTCCTGAGAGGAAAACACGAACACAGTTCCAGTACTCTCTAAGTGGAGAAAACACCCCAATCAGAGGGTTACCCCAGGGATCCGCCCTCTCATGTATCCTTTTCATGGCCTATCTTAACGATTTGCCCAGCTCACTCCGATGTCGCAAACTGCTATATGCTGATGATATTGTCCTCTGGTCAACCGGGAGGAAAGCTGACCAACTACAGGCAGCATTACAAGCCGATCTCCATACCATCTCCTCGTATTGTTCAAAATGGCAGATACACATTAACGTTGCCAAAACGACCTGGTGCCTGTTCAGCCTGGGAATCGACATTCTTGGGGCCCCATTCGAGCTCCAACTCGGTGGGCTGCGACTCCAACGTGAAAACTCGCCAAAATATCTAGGAGTCACCCTAGATAGAAAGCTCTCAATGCACTTGCACATCCAGGATGTTGAACGAAAGGCTTCGGAGAAGTTAGGGTTACTCAGAAAGCTAGCCAGTACCAAGTGGGGCGCCCGAGCTGACATGCTCCGCACACTGTACACAGGGGCTGTCAGATCCCAAATCGAGTACAGCCTACCCGTGCAGGTTTACGCAAGCAGGACGGCCCTCGAATCACTCGATCGTGTACAGGCCCAGGCTCTCAGATTCATTTGCGGCACCTATAGAACGAGCCCAACTTCCGCTTCAGAAATCATGTCCAACGTGGCTCCTCTCAGCCTAAGGAGAGAGCGCGCCGTGCTAACGGCCTTGGAACGCTACAAAAGGGGCGAACCAGGGCTTCCGACCCATACATTAGTCACTCAGTGGAGAGTAAAAAATAGGATAAAAGGGACATCATTTATGCACTGCGCGTCAAATTTGAGTGCTCAAGCTGGCCTCTCCACTGACCGGGTCCCAATCCGACGGATAAGCACGTGCCCGCCCTGGAGGAGACAGCCCATCCCTCCCATAAATCTAACTATACACGGGTTGGAGGGGGCCACAAAACGACACACACACCCGGATTTACTAAGAAAAATGGCAATGGACACATTAAAGACCTACCCGGCCAACGCCATTTACTGTTATACCGACGGGTCGGTCATGAAGGACCCCGTAAGAGCTGGGTATGGGGCCTACATCTGTTACCCAGACCATGAACCAGACAAGCTGTCAGGCAAATGCGGCCTCGCTGCATGCAGATTTGATGTAGAATTAACGGCGATAACCAACACACTCAATTACCTGCTCCAAAAATTGCGTGAAAAGATAACCGTTGCGACTACCGTTGTAATGGTTACCGATTCCCAGTCCTGCCTCCAAGCCGTGGCTCGCTTAGGGGGAAAGTCCAAATTGGTGGAAGAGGCATTAGGCGCCGCAAATAACATCCGCCTATTTATTGGAGCTGTCATCTTTATGCAGTGGGTGCCCTCGCACTGCGGCGTGAGGGGCAATGCCGTGGCTGACGCTCTAGCTCGAGAAAGAGCGCTGGCCGTGCCCAGTTTCGAGTCACCAAGTACGTTTCAACAGGCTACCAGTTATACGAGAGTGGGTACATGAAAAGTGGTTAAAATCCTGGGATGACTCCAACACTGCCAGGGGAGTCTGGCAGCACATGCGTCGCCCAAATCGAGAGGACCCGTGGTGGAGGCTAAAAAGGTCGGAACAAACAACAATAGCGAAGTGACGCACGGGACATTGCCCCATAGATGCGTACTTCGCCCGGTTCCGACCAAATTTTGATGCCCGTTGTCGACACTGCGGGGAATCAGAAGAGACGGTGGCGCACGTCTTGCAAGAGTGTCCGCAGTTCCGCGAGCTGCGGGAAGACGTATCCAGTGGTTCACTATGTTTGTATGGAAGCTATGAGGCACTACGCCAAACAGCAGAGTTCCTTACCAGGGCACTACGGGAGACCTAGGTCTCCCTGCCTTGTCACCAATTGGAGTTCATCTCAGGTTTCCACTACTTCAACACTAACAAGTCTAGATATGGTCTAGACCAACTTACAATAAATAGATCAATGTTCAGCAACGACAAATACGAATTCACTAACCTTCCAAAGGTTACACGCAGTTACCGTTATAAAAGTAGCAAGCAACCGGTTCAATGAGCAAACTGCTCCACAAGAATCTCTCAAAGGGTAAGATAAAGCGATTTAGTTTGCTAACAAACTTGTAGTACTTCACAATACTGTCCTTCTCAACTGCCGAGGTAAAACTTGATATGACTATGTGGCTCCTACGACTGTTTTCGCAAGCGAAGAAAAAATATGTCCAACAGGTTTACTGACAAACTCTCACCCGTTATGAATGAACGGTTCCTTTGGCTTCATGTCGATTCAGCATACAAAGATCAGGCGTTGATAATACACTCGTTGAGTAGACCAGACGTTGAGATGATCACTGTCCTGACGAAGGTCATCCTGAGTTAACGGCTCGTTGAACGTACGATCGAGCAGGCGACGACTGCATGTGGAACTGACGACATAGCCTAAACAAAGTCACTCTGCGACGATGCTGTGTTCAGCCGTACTCCGATGAAACTTTATATCTTCGAGTGCACGACCCTCACCTGAGCAAACGTTCAGCTTCGAGGTCCGGTTCAAGGTTCGGCTTCGAGGTTCGGGGTCGCCACTGTGATGTGCTTGTTCAGGCTGTCTTGAGGTCAACTATAGATGACTGTTGAATTTCAACCAATTACTCTGCAAGCGTTTGAGTTTTATTGTTCGGGTGTATTCAATGTAGTTGATCAACAATACAGAATAAACAAGACGATCGATGTAACGAGTAAAGAGATGTGGTCAACACTGATGAACAGTTCATACTATATTTATTCCAATAAAAGGCCACAGTAAAAGTCTCTGTCAAAATAAAACACGTCTTTACCCTAGAGAATTCTATCGCTAACCGATTTTCCGGTCTCTAACCCAACATATCCCAAACGTCACTAGTCCCGTTCAATACACGTCTTCGATGGTGCGTCGCTAAAAAAAGTAATACTCTAAATAAGGTGTCTAACACCCCTTCCCTGTCCCCTTCAATTCTGATTAGCCAAATTGTAGACACTCTTTAGTACTTCCAAATGTATTACATTCTTGAAAGTAGCAACTTAAGAAGTAGTGCTTCTTCTGTCGTACAGTTGCAAGGATAAGCTCATTGCGCAATTTCATGCTATAAGCTTTCTCACTACGCTATGATCATATCACTTGTCTGGACCAGTTGGGAAAGGGCAGGGGAGAAAGAAGGAAGTATCCGGTTCAATGTTACTGTGATCGCTTTTTAAATTCATTTATTAAATAAATGAACCCACTGAATTCGGACCCTGTACTCAAACAGCCTCAAGTTAACACACTTACCATTGTGCCAGGGAAGTGCTTATTAAACTAAAGGCTTTTATATTTATCAATGTTAGTTTCAAATTTCAAAACTATTCAAAGTTTAAAGTGGAATAATTCAACCTATAGCCCCACATCAGTCAAGTACAATTCCTTTCCTTGTTCGATACCAAACAAAATATTTAATTATCATTAGTTGTTTAACTAATTGGTTTATTTTGTTAAATTGATTCTTGTTTTGTCAGGAAAAAAAATGATGTGCTAAATGTCTTCTTGATCCGAGATTGGGTGTAGGAGAAATAACGTGTACACACTATTTTTCAGACAGACAGAGGGAGTTGATATAAAATGTGTAAAAAAAAAAACAAAAGGTATACATATTCCAAACAAACAAAGACATACAGTGATCATGGATAAATTTTGTAAAAAAAAACAAAAAAAAACTTGATTTCAAAAGTGAACCAGGAAAATGTTATCTAATTATAAGTTATGACGTTATTTTCACCTATATATTTACTTTATACTATTATCGGGGAATACTTTATTCTTTAATTAAAATTGTATTTTTATAAGGTATCAATTATGCTTTTAGCATGTTCAGTGCAGTATAGATTAGTTTCTCTTATGGGCAACTTTTTATTGGTAAGGTGTATTCTGGGAGAAAATTTCTATACTACCCACGCTGTCTGTCTGTCCGTCTCTTTGGAAAAAAAGGTGTGTGCACGTTATTTCTCACACTTCCTTTCTCGGATTAGGCTGAAACTTCGTAAATTTATCCATTGGCATAGAGAGACATCAATTAAAAAAGTAACCATTAGGACAAATTACTGGTAATTAATTATTTTGATACCAACAAGGGAAACTGATACGTCAGTAATCACAGATATGTCTACATTTGTTGGGTTTATTCCCCTTAAAAATTTGTTAACGCCATTTCTACCTCACGTATTCTTCAACCAAGGTGATACTTTAAAAAATTATCTATTATACCTAACAAAACGTGAATCAATAAACAAAAATACTCAATTAGTCAATTATTTATTGGTAATTAATTAGTTTGTTTGACATAAAATAAGGAAAACCAAAAGAAAATCTGCTGCCGAGGACAGGCGCAGATGGCGAAAAGAAAATCTTAATTGACAGCGGACAATGGTTATGTTGTAGAAAAATATGTAGGTCATAGCTGGGACTGCGTGGCCACGGGAAATACTGCATTCCTCATTGGACTTGAAGACAATTTAAGTCTTATTATTATACCTCGGAACGAAAAACAGAATGGAGAAAAATAAACTAAAGCTTCCGGCGACCATCTTGATTTGGCGAGCTAAAAGATGGTCGCCGTAACCGAGTGCCCCATGGGAACTCTTTAATGACCAGATTGAGCGCCAACTTGCCTTAGCTGTCATATAAGAGAGCATCTGGTTGCATTCGGCCTCAGAACGAGACATAGATTCGCGCATTGGTACAAGAAAAAATACATCTAAAGTCACGATTGAAAAAGTATCAATGGATCATTATAAAATAGATTTTCCATTTATTAACTAACTCATAGAATAGAATACTGATTAGAATGTTGTTTTTAAAAAGAATTTTAATAAAAACTTCGTTTCAATTGTAAGTTAAAAAAAAAAAAACTACTTTTATACCACGCAGTTTTCACACATTAGGCTTAACACTTAACAATCTAAATTACAATAAATAGAGGCCTGACATAGATCTAGATTTAGTTTTAATTGTACTAAACACTGTAAACAAAATTTACTTTTATAATCTATAAAGAAAATAGTTTATCTTCTAACAGCTTAGGGGTGCATATTTATTCATTATGTAAGCAGTCGTATAAGTGACGTCACTAGTGTCGGTGTCACCCGGGAAAAAAATCTTCCCCTCAAAAACAGATAACTGTATTTATTTTTAACAATAAAACTGTAAGCTAATTGATAAATTGTTTATACTCGAAAATGGTTTTCGATTCTATTTTAAAATGTCGTTTTTTTCACGTTTTATCAAATGCTATTGTATAAATTAAAAATGTACTATCATAGAATTGAGAAACCTTGAGTTGAACATATTTTTTACAAGAGATTATTTAAGAGCTCTTTAAGGAAAAGGTCTTAAATTACACTAGTAGTGTTTCTCAGCTACTTCCGAAAAGACAAATCAAGCACTAAACAGGTTTACGTCCTGCGATACTTCGTAAAAAAAAAAAAGCCTACAATACCAACAAAGGGCAAAAATTCAGTTTTTTTTTAATTAAAAAAAAAAGTTTGATAGCGTCCATTGGAATGACTATTGAAAATAGCAAGAGAGTAAGGCATCTTGCAACAATTAGTCCAGAATCAGCTATACATCTAAAGCAATTCTTCAACATCGATACGGATACGAGATTAGGGTGTGTCATATCCTCATTTCTCTTTCTTGTAGCCATCGACGATGTCATTGAACAGGCTGCATTCGGATTCACATGGCATAAACCAAACCGAATTGGATTTTGCAGGCGACATAGCATTACTTTGAAATACAATTAAATGTATACACGAGATGACGGATAAAGACGCCCTCAAAGTTATACATACAGGGTGCATGTTATCCAGTTATCAACATTGGTCATACAGATCTTAAACAAATAGTAGAGTTAACCTATTTAGGCAGTGTTATCTATAAAGATGGAGATATATATCATGGTGTTGCATGTGGGATTGGAAAGAATCCTGGTCATAATATTGACCTAGATCATACTCTAGTATATCTAGATTCTATTTATAGATTTCAAGATCTAGTCTAGATTCTAGTCTAGATTAGACTATAGATTTAGTTCTGGTTCATTATCTAGAGTCTATTTAGTCTAGACTTAAACCTAGTCTAAGATGGCTGCCTGGTCGCGCGGTTTGGATATATCGATGTCCAAGGTTCAAATCCTGCGAGCTCCCATCCCCCGTCTTCCTGCGGGAGGTTTGGACTAGGAAGTAAACTATCTTCAACTCTGAAAGACACAAAGATAAAGGCACATTCCTCGTCTCATATGCTAGGACAAATGTTTACAAATGCTCCTTCATCCCTAGTGCTATTAGAGCATGAAATGGGTTGCCTGAGCTAGCCAGGAAAACCTGTGACTTGGCAGAATATAAGTCATTGGTTAATATGCATGACTGACTGCATAACGCGTAGGACGTAATCATCTTCTTTTTTGAAGTAACGTCTGTATTATATGAGATAAGATAAGAAGAAAACATTCTACAAACATTTTCTAGACCTATAGTCTAGTTTCTAGACCTATAGTCTAGATTCTAGATCGAGATTTAGATTCTAGATCGAGATCTATATAGATCTAAATCTTCAAGCGTCTAGATCCAGATCTAAACTAGATCAATATCATATCTAGAACTAGTCAAGAAATATAGATTATATGTATATTCTATATTATGCATCTAGTCTAGACCTAATAAGTAAAGTCTAGAGCGATTATGATCAGGATAAGTAGGCCTACTGGTGGTTAATACTGTATATTAGCCTTTTTTTTCTATGCCGGTGATGCCCAACCTAACTCGACCTGCGGGCCATTTTAGTTTCTGACACTCGTGTCGTGGGCCACATGAACGAAAATGTACACACACACACACACACACACACACACAAACGAAATGAAATTTACCTGAATTTAAAACTATTAGATTACAAACCCGTGGAGCTAGTACTTACAATAATGATTCTGAAGTGTTTTTTTTCCACGCGTCAAAAAACGGCTTAATTTCTGTACTTAAAATAAGAGCAACACTGTAGCTAGCTTCGACGCTGACTCATTTTCTTGTCACTTTTTGGTAAATATTTTCATCGATGATCTAATCTCTAGGCGTAGTCTAACAATCTTTTTATTCGAGGCTCAACCCAAGAATGACGTCACATTTGTTCCACAATGACGTTCATGTGTTGTTCTTTATTGTACCAGCCACACACTTTCTTTATAGATGAAATATGTTGGCTTAGTATCAAGCTCCACACACACAAAAATTCAGATCCGTTCTCTTTTTTTGGTAGATTCTCATTTCTTAAACACACTTATGTTAAAGGTCATGGTACCAATCTATTTAAGAAAAATTGAGGGCCCTAACGTAGGTAAAGATACATAAGTCAACCTTTTTTTTTCTCGATGGAGTTGTCTACACTTTGCGCCGACATTTCGGCGGAGCCGGATAGAACCACGTAGCGGGCCTGATCTGGCTCGCAAGCCGTATTGTGGGCATCACTGGCCTATGCTGTTCTCATGGGAAACCTGTTCAGTTGTGCAGGCTCATTTTTTTTTTAAATTTCTTACTACGTCTACTCCAATATATTAATCGAAATTGTTGGGAAGAAGTAGGTACCTTGGAGCAGTGGCGTCACTAGTGAAGGGTGTGTGAGGGGTGCGGTCCGCACCAGTCGACACCATTTTGGGCATGAATACCAAGTTGGACAAATTATAACTTGGCAAAAGCGGGCAGGGTTTGAACCAGGGATCATTGATAAATCAGAACAACAGTCCAGCGCGCAAGCTGCTCTACCAGACAGGGTTATACCCTGCTTGCCGCCATCCTCCGTCGTCCAACGAGAAGTGAATTAGTTTTAAATCCGAACATCCGAAATCTAATAAAATATAGTGTAAGGAAGTTTTACATTCAATGCAGGTCGATCCAAGCGGTTCGTGGAGTAAATTTCTTATTTGACGTCATCATTGATTTCTCAAAAAGGTACGATGCGAGAAAAAAGGTTCACGACGGCACTCCGCTCAGAAAACTCAAAGCTGTTGATCCATTAGTATAGTTCCATGATAAGATTTCAATTCTAATACATTTAGATCCAATGTTAAAAAATACTTTTTTGGAGGTTAAAATTGTAAATATTTACAGACAATGAACAAATCCATTAAAAACCAATGTATTTTCTTTTTATTTATAAAAAATTTAATCGACCTCCATTTCACAAACAAAGCCAAATCTTTCATCCACGCTACCGATACGAATACATTGAAGATCACCGATATTATAACCATTATCTCTCCAGTATACAATGCAATGATGCTCCTTGTTTAAGGTCGGCTCACCTTTATGCCAGTAAATATGATCCATGATTTCTCCATTCACTTTTTTTCTCTTCATCAGTGCCAGATATATAAACTGCCTTGTAATCGTGATCTTTAATAAAACTTTTGACAAATTGTAATTCTTCGGAGTTATCGATTTCTGCCAGATAGCCACCATATTGATAACACGTTTGCTGGGCTTCTTTCGAACTAACTGATAATGTCTGTTTGCTCAGATAATACCTTCTCCATTTAAGTTTAGGGAAAAAAGTCTCAGTGAACAAATCAGACTCGTAAAAGAGCAATTTCAGAGATTTCTTATTGACTTGTTCTACATTGTCTTTGAAATGTGTTAACTTTTTAACATTTTCTTGAAGTTCTTTGTTTTCTACTTGAAGCAATCTGGTTTCTTCAATAAGATTTCTGATAAGTTGTTTTTGCTCCCGAATCTGTCGATAGGCTGAATCTATTGTCATTGGAATAGAGTCGACTTTGGTCGAAACTCTTAGGACCCGGGAACTATTTGACTTGTCTTTGCCATGAACCTCGCATTTGTAAGTACCGGACGATTCCGCTAAAGGCAAAACGAACTTCATACTCAAATAGGAAAAGCCTTTACTATTGATAATACCACTGAATAAACCGTTTGATTCTTTCCCATGGACTATATTATCATTGGCATTGATGGATGCTAAATCTTTAAAATCTTTATATACATGATACAGAAAAATAGAATTTATCTCTTCGAGTTCAGAAGTGTTGCTAAGAATCAGAGAACAGTTGACAGCTAAAGTTTCGGTTATTCCAGGTTCTATAGGATTTGGTTCCACGGTCAGGTCCTGGCCTGTGACTTAGAAAAGAAAAGAATATTGCACATATGTATAAATAAAAGACTTTTTTTTTCATATAAATTTTATATTAAAGTAGTGTTTATTTTTAGCGGCCCCCGAAAGTGTAAACTGCCTGTCCGTCCATCCATCGTCCTTACGTAAACTAGAAAAGATATTGAAAATCCGACATGATGATATTTTAGACCATTCAAAGTTCTGATAAACCTCTGATGCAACGGCTACTTTTTTTCTTTTCTGAAAGCGAACAATGTTATTTTTTAAAATCAACTATGCCAGCAGTGTTGTTTTTTTTTTAAATACACCATTTTTACAACTATTCATTATTAATAGTAACAAACACGACATGCTATTTAGTAAGGGAGATGACTATATACCCTTTTTCTTAAACACATTTATGAAAACGGTTTTACATTTTTTGTCAAGAAATTTTTTTTTACATTTGTTTTCTAAGTTTAGTAAGTTCTGTCATACTATGTATGTAATATATGTACATATAAAAATGTTTACTTTTTTCTTAAAGAGAAAACATCTATTTAGTATGCATATAAGTTAAATATAATTTAAAACAACAACAACAAGAAAGTTTGTCTGTTCAAGATAATTTGTTTTCATTCGCAAACTGAATTAAATGGTTTTTTTTATTTTTTGAAAAATGTCAACGGTCAAACTAGAGTTTCCCAGTGTGCCCTATTAGACATTACATCTTTTTCCAGAATATATAACAACTGTCATATTACTAGAACAATGTTCTGCAAATCAAGTTTAGGTTCTTCTCACCCACACACCCACACATACCCACTTACCTACACACCCACTCACCCACAAAGAAGTTTCCACCAAAGTACAAGTTAACTAGTTGTTTTTTTTTCAGATGGAAAAAATGCAATTCTTAAAACAAAATTTTTTTTTTGCTACACAGCGAAAATTATTTATAAAATTTTTATAATTTGAAAAAAAAAAGTCAAATATAACACTGATAAATGGAGAGTCGATATAGACAAATTGAAAGATTAAAATGGAGTATTTAAATTTAACTCTTGATGGCTTGGTAATTGATAATTGATTATACCTGGAAATCTAGCATAACTAGTTTCGTTTCGTTGGCTGCATGTATTTTAAAAGCCTTAAGCCCAATTAAACGCAGTAATTGAATGAACAGGGTAACAACAAAAGGCTTTTATACTGATTTAAGATTCCCAGGAGATATAAATGATATATGTTTTCTGTTTTTCGATCGGCGGCCAATGTCCAAGCGCGGGTGTTATAGATTATGCATATGTATATCTTATACAAGAGGGCTCCATTGCTGAATATTGTCACATCAGTGAAGTGATTTTAAAAAAAAGGCTAAAGCCATGTTTCAACGTGAAATACTAATTCTGTTGAAATTTAAGACTTTCAAATATTTGGCAGAGTAAATAATGAGATTTTCGGAGCGCATTTAAAACTTTTTTTTTTTTAGTCTATACTTTTGCGAACCCAAAATGAGTGACTTGTCCAGATACAGAAGCTGAAATAGTTTTGATTGATTATTCATTCTATAAAGATTGATAAGTGTAATATACTTTGAAAATTATTAAACGAGTTAGTGATGATTTGGCCCATAAGCTGCAATACAAATAAGGATCTTCTCGGCGTTATTAAGCAGGGAAACTGAGACAAAAAAATAAGTTTTCGTAAATTTTTACATAGTCATTAGAAGAAAAAAAGATTAGTAATGGGAAAAAGGGAAACAAGCCTGTCGCTTAGTTCACTAATATCGGTTAGCGGTTGCCTTCCGTAAAAACGGGTAGATTATAACCAGTTACGCATACAAATATATAATACAAGAATACAAAACAAATGTGACTTACTTTTATGGGTCAGTAGTAATACGTACAGCGTAACAAAGTACTTCCCTTGTGTCATTTTCTTTTTCTTTTCATGAAATAAAAAAGACCTCATTTATGAAACTAATAGAGTCATTTAGCTATTTTTAACTTATAAATGCTGAATATTGTCCCTTCCTTCCCTCCGTAGAAAAATCCTGGTTAAGCGACTGTATAATAATAGGCAGTTAGACCTAGACTTACAATACAGTGCTCACAATGTTCCTGGCGATCAGATCATTAAATGTAATTCAACTATCTTATCTTATAAAATACAGGCACAAATTGTAAGACAAATTTCCTTATGGATAATAAATATTATTATTATTATTGTTAGAAATGAACGAGTAGTCATTCTCTGGCGCTGCCAGGGTCGAGTTTCGCTAAAGAGAAACAAAATTCATCGTAGTCCCTTTAACAGTTTCCACTGAGGAATTTTCTGGTGATGTGGCAGGTCTGCAGCAGTACCGCCCTCTGACAGGCAACGAGAATGTTCCTAGGAATGTTAAGGGTCTTGATGGTGTCTGTGAGGTCAGTTGTTATTATCCCCTCGGTTGATATAACAATGGGGTATATTGTTATTTTGGACAATTTCCATATACGCTTCATCTCCAAGCCTAGGTTCCCATATATTCTTTATTTAAATTATTATTATTATTATTGAGGAGTAGGACCTACAAGTGGAAATACCCGAAGACATATTGTATGTTAAAGATAACCAATTTTTAGCTCTCTTTATCAAATTTTATTTTTTTTTACTTTGAAAAGTAATAACGGTCAAACTAGAGTTTTTTTTTCCCCTTTGTGGCCAATGAGCTAGTCATTCTTTACCCAATGATATTTTTATGAATATTGTTAAAACCTATTTTGTTTCAAGGTTTCTTGAGCTCATCACCCAGAAGATTCTAGGTTCCATAGGAGTTACAGATCAAAGAAGTAGAGTGCCCATTTCAGGCTTTGTGATGTATAGAGTAGATGCTGTGGGGCCAACTGTTTCTTTGGTCAACGGTTAACGAGTAGGGTGTCATGTGACCAGCACAACGACCAACTGCTTTTACTTTCAACAAAGTCAGGTACCCATTAGAGCTGGGTGGACTCAGAGGCGCCATAAAAATCCCGAAATTCAAAATATAAGTCATTAACTTAAGTTACTTAGTTTCTAGGTACATTAGATAACTGATCATACATTTAAATAATCATCAGTTGGATACATACTTACGATAACTCTGTAGATGTGCTACAGGACTTGAAACAAAATTAAAGAAGTTTTGCAATTCAAACAGGTTTAAAGTGACACGTGATAAGCAGAGGCGTCTCTGAGTTTTAATGCATCTGGTGTGTAACTATTCCTTAACCCCATCAAACATATTTTTGAAAAGGTAGTGAGAGAAAAAAAAAGTGTATTTATTGTTATGGAGTGTGTGTGTGTTTGTGTTGCTATAGTGACTGTGGAAAGAGGTAAGCTATGCGGGTGTGAATCATGCAAGACAAGCGGTTTTGTCGTCAGCGGTCTTAGGTAGGACAGACGACTTCAGAACACCAATGAAAATATGTGTTTTTGTAGTGAGTTAGAGTTTAGGGTCATTACTAAAGTCTACTACATTTATTTTCATTTCACATCAAGTTGTATTTGTCTCTATTATAATAGATTTTAGAAAGAAAAAACAAACTATACGTGAACTGCAAATAGACACTACATCTATAGAACAAGTAAAGGCATATAAATATCTAGGCGTTATCATCAACAACAAGCTTTCATGGGAAGACCACCTTGGAACTCTGACAAAGAAAACAGCCCAGTGACTCTTTTTTCTATACAAACTCAATAGCTTTAAACTAAACAAGAAGATCCTTGAGACTTTTTACGGAGCGACTATACAAAATCTGCTAACATACGGAATAAGTTGTTGGCAAGGCAACGCCTCATCTAAACTGTTGCGACGTCTAGAAAACATTAAAACCATTAAAAAGCATCAAAAATTACACTCACAACATTACCACATTTAAAGTAACTTTTTGAACGAAGTGCCTAAGAAAAATTGAAAAAATCTTGGAAGACAACGGCCACC
Source organism: Biomphalaria sudanica (assembly GCA_036873155.1). Lineage (NCBI taxonomy): Eukaryota > Metazoa > Mollusca > Gastropoda > Planorbidae > Biomphalaria > Biomphalaria sudanica. Next base: position 106,220 of record JAZGLO010000130.1, read on the forward strand.
CGCTCCATCAGAACTACGCCAGGTCGTCGCGAAGTGGGCGACTGCTGTCAATCAAAACAAGAACAGAGCGGTACAAAAACTCGTTCGTACCTCACTCGGTCAGACTCTATCACCGCCACTCATTGATCAGGGAACATGAAATGCACCAAGATACCTGTGTGTAGTCGCTGAATGAACTCTTTATGTTGTCTGTTGTATGTATGTGTATTTTTCTGTTGTGTTGTCTTTATATGAGAAAGGAGTCCTTGTAATCACAACAAATTTCCATAAGGATCAGTCTCAGTCTTAGTCTTAGTCTTAAGATGTTTTTGCTCAGCGCTATTTCGTGCTTTTCGCTTTCTCAATACGCTATGATGTATCACTTGTCTACAGTCTAGACCAGTTGGAAAGGAGTGGCGGAGAAAGAGCAGGGTATCTGGATGATATTTTTAAAATGTATTTATAAAAAAAAAACGGGGAACGATTTGAATACGAACTCGTGGGTTAAAGCCTTCTCGGGCTTCTAAAGCCAAGCACGGTATCCACTTTGCTAGCGAAGACATGGAAGATTGTATTGTTATCTATTGTTTCTATTTCATGTTTGTGTTCACTAAGCCTCAGACAACGACCTATAAATGGGACTAATTCAGCTTATACCATCACTTCAGTAAAGTACAATTTCTTTTCCTTGTTCGAGATTTAAAAAAAAACAACAACATTAATTACCAATAGTTAATTAGCTAATTGGTTAATTGTTTTTTTTGTTGATTCTTGTGTTGTCTAGTAAAAGAAATATTATTGCAAAATTTCAGCTTTATTCGAGATTGGGTGTGGGAGAAATAACGTGTACAAACTTTTAACCAGACAGACAGAATGACAGACAGAGTAAGTTTACAACGTAAATAAAAATTTCGACTTTTGCTTTACATTAACAATATTAGTTCTAAAAATTAGATAGATAGACCGATAGATCGATCGATAGATAGATAGATAGATAGATAGATAGATAGATAGATACATACATACATACATACATACATACATACATACATACATACATACATACATACATACATACATGCATACATAGAAACATAGATATATAGATACATAGATAGATAAATTATTATTCTAGAATTTAGCAATTGATAACAGGATGATTTTCTAAATTATTGAGTGATATTTAATTAATTTTCCATGACATCTCTAACCATCTTTTTTTCTATCCAATTTTTTGTTTCTCCACAGTTAAGAGGATGCCAAGTGGCCAGCACAACGACCCACCGCTTTTAGGTGTTAGTAACCTTATAGAGTTGTTTTCGTTGTTGTTTTCGTTGTTGCTTAAGTTGTTGTTTTCGTTGTTGTTTTTGTTGTTTGTTTTTGTTGTTTGTTTTCGTTGTTGTTTTTGTTGTTTGTTTTCGTTGTTGTTTTCGTTGTTGTTTTTGTTGTTGTTTTCGTTGTTGTTTTTGTTGTTGTTTTCGTTGTTGTTTTCGTTGTTATTTTTGTTGTTGTTTTCGTTGTTGTTTTTGTTGTTGTTTTCGTTGTTGTTTTTGTTGTTGTTTTTGTTGTTGTTTTTGTTGTTGTTTTCGTTGTTGTTTTTGTTGTTTGTTTTTGTTGTTGTTTTCGTTGTTGTTTTTGTTGTTTGTTTTTGTTGTTGTTTTTGTTGTTTGTTTTTGTTGTTTGTTTTTGTTGTTGTTTTTGTTGTTTGTTTTTATTGTTGTTTTTGTTGTTTGTTTTTGTTGTTTGTTTTTGTTGTTGATTTTTGTTGTTTGTTTTTGTTGTTGTTTTTGTTGTTTGTTTTTGTTTTGTTTTTGTTGTTTGTTTTTGTTGTTTGTTTTTGTTGTTTGTTTTTGTTGTTGATTTTTGTTGTTGATTTTGTTGTTTGTTTTTGTTGTTCTTTTTGTTGTTGATTTTTGTTTTGTTTTTGTTGTTTGTTTTTGTTGTTGTTTTTTTTGTTTGTTTTTGTTGTTGATTTTTGTTGTTGATTTTTGTTGTTGTTTTTGTTGTTTGTTTTTGTTGTTGATTTTTGTTGTTTGTTTTTGTTGTTGTTTTTGTTGTTTGTTTTTGTTTTGTTTTTGTTGTTTGTTTTTGTTGTTTGTTTTTGTTGTTTGTTTTTGTTGTTGATTTTTGTTGTTGATTTTGTTGTTTGTTTTTGTTGTTCTTTTTGTTGTTGATTTTTGTTTTGTTTTTGTTATTTGTTTTTGTTGTTGTTTTTTTTGTTTGTTTTTGTTGTTGTTTTTGTTGTTTGTTTTTGTTGTTATTTTTTGTTGTTTGTTTTTGTTGTTTGTTTTTGTTGTTTGTTTTTGTTGTTGTTTTTGTTGTTTGTTTTTGTTGTTGTTTTTGTTGTTTGTTTTTGTTGTTTGTTTTTGTTGTTTGTTTTTGTTGTTTGTTTTTGTTGTTGTTTTTATTGTTTGTTTTTGTTGTTCTTTTTGTTGTTGATTTTTGTTTTTGTTGTTGTTGTATTTGTTTTTGGTGGTGGTGGTAGTGGTATTGGTGATAGTCAGTCTATTGTTATTGCTTTATGTGAGTCAACTCTATTACTAAAGTCATCTTTTATAACAGTGGTGCTCAACCTTTATCGGCCGACGGACTAATTTAATTTCCGACATTTTTTTCGCGGGCCATATCAGCAAAACAAAAAAGTAAAAGAAAACCATTTTTATTGGAAACCCACACAGTAGTTACATTAATTCATGGGAAGTTTATCCTAAACCAACTTTTAAATGTGTGCACTGAAACAAGAATTCTGGGTGTTCGTCTGTGAGACGATGACGTCACATGGGTATTCGCTCGATTCACCACTGAAAAGGTTTGTCTTCACAAATAAGTGCTTGTAATTATTGTGTCACGTATTACGAATTGAATTCTAATTTTTAAAATGGCTTGCCTAGGGGAACGTGACAATAGAAAAGCAGTTGTGTCACTTATCTTAAGTCTGAATTTAATCAAAGACTTACAATGAATAACAAAAAAAAAAAATGACACAAGAAATCGGAAGGTAAACTATCAACTTAATGTTTAATCAAATATAAAATTACAAGAAAGAAAAAATAAACATTTACTCAATACAGAATTGAGGTGTTGACCAAAACCCTTTTACAAAAATGGCATGTAAAAATATTACAATACAAGAGTTTGAAAATGTAATTACAAATACAAGCAAGGCCTTTAAAAAAAAAACTTACACGATCAAGTGGTATACCACGCACGGGTCACGCAATGTCTCCGCTATTCTGTCTCACGGCTGTCTCCGTATGTCTGTCTGTCAACGTTACGCGGGCGGTCTTTATATAATATACCGCGCGTCGATTTCAAGACAAATCTAGGAATTTCTCGAAACAAATACGTCATCAATTTCCCAGATCTAGAACGCTCTTCAAAGAGACAGAAAAAAAACACCCTCCTTTCAACCAGAGGTACACACACAGGTCAAGGACCGGTCACTGTCTGTGTGGCTTGACGAATAAAATAATAAATAAAAAAAAAAACTTATTACACAAGGGGCAGACAACCTCCCCGTCTCTCGACCGCAACAGGTCAAAGAAAGAAAAGAAAAAAAAAAAAACAACGCCTAGATACGTAACACCTCCCCCCTAAAAATAAAAAGTTTACATTTCCACGAAATGGAAATCTTTTTAGAATTACAAAAAATATTTACATTACAGAATGTATTTATCATGATATATATAAAAAAAAATATATACATCAAAATACTTTTTACAATCTAGATAAGGCATCGGCGATAACATTTTCGCTGCCTTTTATGTGTTTAAGATCTAGGTTGTACTCTTGTAAAAATAAACTCCACCTGAGAAGTCGTTGGTTCTTGCCAGACATTTTGTGGATAAATGTAAGGGGATTGTGGTCAGTAAATACAACCAGTGGCCATCTGGACCCACTGATATAAAAATCAAAGTGTTGTATAGAAAGAATCAACCCAAGACATTCTTTTTCCACAGTAGAATAATTTCTTTGATGTCTATTAAATTTCTTGGAAAAGAAACAAATAGGGTGCTCTACTTGGAAATTATCTTCTTGGTAAAGGACTGACCCAACACCTGTGTCACTGGCGTCAATAGCTAACCTAAAAGGTTTTCCGAAGTCAGGAGCCATTAAAATGGGGAAGCTAGATAATATCTGCTTGATTTGGTTAAAGGCTTTCTGACATTCATCCGTCCAAGTAAATCGGACGTTCTTTCTCAGGAGGTTTGTTAAAGGACTGGCAATGACAGAAAAATTTTCGCAAAATTTTCTATAATATCCAGACATTCCCAAAAATCTTCGGAGTTGTTTCCGGTCAGCAGGGATAGGGAAAGCTTGGATAGCTTCTACTTTGGCCATTACAGGTTTCACCTGGCCTTGTCCTACAATATGGCCTAAGTATTGGATTGAAGCCTGGCAAAAATCACTCTTACTCAGGTTTACAGTAATTTTTGCATGTAACAGTTTAGTAAAAAGACAATGCAGTTGTTTACAATGGCTAGAAAAATCTTGGCTAAAAATTACTACATCGTCTATGTATGCGTGGCAATTCTCCATGTCAGCAAGCAGGGCATTTATCATTCTCTGGAAAGTGGCAGGAGCATTCTTCATGCCAAATGGCATCACTTTGTATTGGTACAGACCATCAGGGGTGACAAAGGCGGAGATTTCCTTTGCCCTATCAGTCAGGGGAACCTGCCAATAACCTGAAAGTAGGTCTATTTTGGTGATGTACTTAGCGTCACCAATACGATCTATGAGATCGTCTATCCTAGGGATAGGAAACGAATCGGTCTTTGTGACAGCATTTACCTTACGGTAGTCTGTACAAAAACGATAAGTCTTGTCCTGTTTAGGTATCAAGACACATGGGGAGCTCCAGCTACTGGAACTTGGTTCAATGAGGTCATTTTCAAGCATATACTTGATTTCTGACCTAAGTATGGCAAGTTTTTCAGGGTTGACCCTGTAAGGATGCTGCTTGACTGGAGTAGCCTCGCCAACATCTACATCATGCATTATAACATTAGTCTGTTTTGGTACATCAGAAAAAATGTCATTAAATTCATTAATGAGTTTCATGATAACTGGCCTTTCTGTCGAAGACAGATGAGACAGTTTTACATCCAAATTCTGTAATACAAAAGAATTAGGGATTTTGTATTGTCCAAATTTCTCCTTTACAATATCATCATCAATAGGAGAAACATGGCTATTTGAACAACTTTTGACTGTATTTAAAACACAATTACTCTTCTCTGAGTGATCTGGCCGAGATACATAAGGCTTCAGCATGTTTATATGACATAGCTGAGTCTTTTTCCTACGGTCAGGGGTTTTGATTGTGTAATTGAGGTCACTAATTTTGGTCTCAATTTCATAGGGACCAAAATATCTGGTTTGCAAGGGTTGACCTGGTATGGGCAAAAATACAAGCACCTTATCCCCGGGAGAAAATTCTCTAACACGGGCCTTTCTATCATACCAGCGTTTCATGCTGGATTGGGTGTTTTGTAAGTTATTTTTGGCCAGAACACAAGCATCATAAAGTCTAGTTTTAAACTTAATTACATAGTCTAAAAGTCCTTCAGTGGCTGTTGGTGACAACAAAGTCTCTTTTATACATTTCAAGGGACCGCGCACCGAATGGCCAAAGACTAAGTCAAAAGGGCTGAATCCCAACGATTCCTGGACGGATTCACGGGTTGCAAACAGCAGCATGTGGATTCCTTCGTCCCAGTCTTTTTCGTGCTCAAAGCAATAGGTTCAGATCATGTTCTTGAGAGTCTGATGGAATCGCTCAAGAGCGCCTTGCGACTCGGCATGATACGCACTCGACATGCAGTGTTTGATGCCTAACTGAGTCATGACTTGCTTGAAAAGATTGGCCGTGAAATTCGTTCCTTGGTCCGATTGGATAGACTTTGGTAGACCAAATAGAGTAAAGAACTTGATTAAGGCCTTCACAATGTTTGATGCTTTTATGTTCCTTAGAGGAATAGCCTCAGGAAAACGAGTTGAAGCACACATAATGGTCAACAGGTATTGGTTGCCAGCTTTTGTCCTTGGGAGAGGACCAACACAGTCAATAAGTACTCTGCTGAAAGGTTCTTCAAAGGCTGGAATCGGCTTCAGAGGAGCAACAGGGATCTTTTGATTTGGCTTGCCAACCATCTGACAGGCATGACAGGATCGGCAGTACTGGATGACATCTTTCTTCAAACGTGGCCAGAAGAAGTGTGACAAAATCTTGTGGTATGTCTTGTGGATGCCGAGATGACCTGACATTGGTGTGTCATGAGCCAGATTCATGATGTACGCTCGGTATCTTTCTGGTAACACGATTTGATGGCATATTCTCCATTCTTCTTCGTTGGATGCGTCTGGAGGTTTCCATTTCCTGAAGAGCATATCATCTTGGATGTAGTAGCACGTTGATGCTAGCTCTGCCTCTTGTGATGTCATTGCGGTTTTTCGGAGTTTGGCGAGCTCTGGATCCTTCTTTTGGTCCTCAATCAACTGTTTTCGAGTTGATGCCGGCTTTTCAGAATTTGGCGTTGGTTCTTCTTCAAGAGAAGCAAAGAATGTGGTGCTCAAGTCCACATCATCGTGGTTACTGTTGGCTTTGATGACGTTCTCTTCTTGAGATGCTTTCAACCTCATTGCCCTTGTTACTGCACACGCTGGATATAACTCTAGGTCTTCCTCGGGTGTGGCAGATAAGTCGGGTGTTTGAGTGACGATGGGTTCGGCTATCACCTTTCCACCTGCTAAGTCATTGCCTAACAGCAACGAGATGCCTTCCAATGGTAATGTTGGTCGGACACCTACAACAACCGGTCCAGTAATGAGATTTGACTTTATGTCGATTAGATGTAGAGGCACATCTATACATCCAAGCTCTACGCCTCGTAACAGGATGCTCTTCCCAGTCGATGATGATTTAGACAAGGGCAAGATACCCTCTAAAAGTAACGATTGTGAAGCACCTGTGTCTCTCAAAATGGTGATAGGTCGTAGACTTGTAGAATCACCGGGTAGTGATACAAATCCTTCCGAAATGAAAGGCTTAAAATCCTCTAATAAAACATCAATTTTGGTTGATGCAGACTGGACTTGGGTCAAACTCTCGCTGGAGTCATTGACATCTCTAGGAGACGCAGTGGAGAAACTCTTTCTTGAGTCAGTAGAACATCTTGTGGATGTATTTGGAGAACTCTTGATGGAGTCATTGGAACATCGGGGTGATGTCTTATGGGAACTCTTGATAGAGTCATGGGAACATCGGGATGATGTATTATGGGAACTCTGGATAGAGTCATTGAAACATCGGGGTGATGTCTTATGGGAACTCTTGATAGAGTCATGGGAACATCGGGATGATGTATTATGGGAACTCTGGATAGAGTCATTGGAACATCGGGGTGATGTATTATTGGAACTCTGGTTAGAGTCATTGGAACATCGGGGTGATGTATTAGGTAAACTCTTGTTTGAGTCATTGGAACATCGGCTTGATGTATTTGAAAAACTCTTATTTGAGTCATTGGAACATCGGCTTGATGTATTTGAAAAACTCTTGTTTGAGTCATTGGAACATCGGCTTGATGTATTTGAAAAACTCTTGGTTGAGTCATTGGAACATCGTAAAGATGAATTTGAAGAACTCACTGTTGAGTCATTTGAACACCGTGGAGACATTTTCGGAGAGTCTTGTACAGTCAATACATTTGAAACAGGTGGTGTCGAGGTATTCTTGATATGACTTGAGGATGAGGGAGTAAACCTCGACGACCACTGTACTGTGCAAGCGCTGACTTTTGAAGGAGCTTTTTCGTTTCTCTTCCTCAATTTCCAACAATCGTCAATTTTATGGCCTTCTCGTTTGCAGTAGGAACAAGTAGCTTTACTTGTAGTAGGTTTTCTGTCGTTTGTACTGCTGTTCTTGATGGAGTTGCTAGCAGTGGACTCAGGCTGTTTGACTTGTTTTGGCTTGACATCCGTCGTATACTTGGCAAATTGATGTGATATTATATAATCGTCTGCCAACACTGCAGCCTTGTGCACATCTTCCTCGCCACGATCAGCTATATGCGTACGGACGTCCAGCCGCACACAACTCTTGAACTCTTCCATCAGCATTAGGTTCTTGAATTTTGCAAAGTCGGTGCCGATTTCCCTGGAAGTGAGCCATTTCTCAAAGCGTCGCTCCTTTTCCCGCAGGAATTCTACATGGGTTTGGCCATCCGATTTGCGACAATCCCTGAACTGCTTTCGGTAAGCTTCCGGAACAAGTTCATATGCCTTAAGAATTAAGGCCTTAACAACATTATAATCTTTTTGTTGTTCAATGGTCAAAGAACAAAATACGTCTGCAGCTCTACCAGTCAAAACTGTTAGCAGCAAAGTGGGCCACAAAGTTTCAGGTACATTAAAATTTTTCACAGCAAGTTCAAATTGTGGAAAATAATTGTCAATTGTGGCTTCATTAAAGCGTGGAATTATTTTCAAAAATTTTGTTGCTTCAGCAGTATGACTGGCAGGGGAAGAATCTGGTCTTACATTAGCAGCTAACTCTAATTTTTTTAACTCTATTTGTAATTTCATTTCCATTTCTTTCTGAGCCGCTGCAAGCTCTAATTCTTTTTGTTTAATTTCTCTCTGCTCTCTAGCCGCTGCAAGCTCTAATTCTTTTTGTTTAATTTCTCTCTGCTCTCTAGCCGTCTGGGCTTCTATTTCCATTTGTTTTAATTTTATCTGAAGTTCTAAATCTGATTTACCCTCATCGGGTCTAAGGGTTTCTAAAAGGTCTTCAGAAAACACTTCCTCGTCTACATAATGGATTACAATGTTATCTCTGATTTCTTGTTTAAGGGCATTTGATTTTATTTTTAACCCTAAATGTTTAGAAATAAGGACCAGTTCCTTCCTAGTAAAAGCATCAAGCTCTTCCACAGAGGGATTTGCAAGAAAAACCTGAATATCCATGACTAACTAGCAACTATTACAAGCAAAAAAAAATGTATACAATGTAAATATACAGTACAAAATCAGTACAACAAAAAACCTTAAGAGAGTTTGGTCAATACTATTGATACTTTACTTCCGACTCTTTGACACAAAAAATTTTTTTGTTAAAGTCAACTTCGCCTTTACAAAATTACTCAAGTAAGTCGAAAATAGGTTCAGAAAAATATCCCGGACGAGCCCCCAAACTTCTTTTGTCACGTATTACGAATTGAATTCTAATTTTTAAAATGGCTTGCCTAGGGGAACGTGACAATAGAAAAGCAGTTGTGTCACTTATCTTAAGTCTGAATTTAATCAAAGACTTACAATGAATAACAAAAAAAAAAATGACACAAGAAATCGGAAGGTAAACTATCAACTTAATGTTTAATCAAATATAAAATTACAAGAAAGAAAAAATAAACATTTACTCAATACAGAATTGAGGTGTTGACCAAAACCCTTTTACAAAAATGGCATGTAAAAATATTACAATACAAGAGTTTGAAAATGTAATTACAAATACAAGCAAGGCCTTTAAAAAAAAAACTTACACGATCAAGTGGTATACCACGCACGGGTCACGCAATGTCTCCGCTATTCTGTCTCACGGCTGTCTCCGTATGTCTGTCTGTCAACGTTACGCGGGCGGTCTTTATATAATATACCGCGCGTCGATTTCAAGACAAATCTAGGAATTTCTCGAAACAAATACGTCATCAATTTCCCAGATCTAGAACGCTCTTCAAAGAGACAGAAAAAAAAACACCCTCCTTTCAACCAGAGGTACACACACAGGTCAAGGACCGGTCACTGTCTGTGTGGCTTGACGAATAAAATAATAAATAAAAAAAAAAACTTATTACACAAGGGGCAGACAACCTCCCCGTCTCTCGACCGCAACAGGTCAAAGAAAGAAAAGAAAAAAAAAAAAACAACGCCTAGATACGTAACAATTGTGATCATCCTTATCGCTTGTTATCGGAGATTTAGAAAAGTTTCTGCAAGTAACACAGATGTGTCAAGCAGGGATATTTAACTTCGTTATGTCAACCAGCTCCAGTTGCATCTCTCGGCATTTAATTCAATGACCGCAAGATGGATTTTCGAAATGACTAACAATATTCAATCTGAACATGATTATCATCACATGGTCATAGATTTTGTTGGTATTAATTTAATGAAGCTTCAGAGGCTCGGTTCCATTGATTCAACAACTTTTCTAAACACTCTTGCTGTCAACAATACTTGTGGCACCATTACTAGTCTTTTGGAAGCAAGAGAACGATCCTTTGTGATGGTTGAAATATCTTTTGACAAGAATTTGATAGTAGTGGCCGCTTGCATTTTGAGCGATATCATATATGTCGGTAGACTCGTCAGCAGCAACATATAACATTTCGATATTTACCTATATTTTTAACTCGCTTTGTAATTGTCATGAGAAAAGTTGACAACTTCAACAGCATTCTTCTTTTCAGGATACAGTTCTTCCATCACTGCTAGCAAGTACTTTTTTTTTCGCATTAGCCGTCGGAAAATAGCTTCATGTATCTACTTAAAATGTGAACAACTATGTAGTCTTACTCATTTTCTCGTCTCTTTTTAGTTAATATTCTCATCAATCCTTCATTCTAGGTGTAATCGCATCTCAAACCAAGGAAAGATGTTTAATCTTATCTTCTTAAAAAAAGCGACTTTAAAAACAAAAATATGTCTGATTGTTATCGGTTCCAAATATACTACCAATCCATTTATCCTAACGTAGACGAAAAACTTTTTTTTTCAAATATTTTTAGTCGGTAAGAGATTTTTCTACACTTTGTGCCGACGTTTCGGAGGGCCGGATGGAGCCACATCGCGAGTCGGATGTGGCCCGCGGGCCGAATTTTGAGCATCATTGCCTTAAAACATTTTAATGAACCGATTCTTTCAGAAGGACGGTAGACGTAATACATTTATATGAGATAGATACTAGTATGCAATAGATCAATAGCATTTAGAATAGCTTTATTGCTCTATTGTTACATTTAATTGATTCTTTGACATCTAGTTAATTTAGGCCTAAAAGACGTTACTTCATTATGAGATGTTAACATGGCAACAATAGTGCTTAGAATAGTTTGTATTGATTTTGTATTCAAACAATTGTTGCTTTTGTAGTGTTAACTAGATGTCAAGTTCTTTTCTTCTATTTGAAATGGTTTTCTTTAAGAAAGCATCAGTGTTGTCCCTGAAATGTGCGAATCGATCTGTGTGAGCCTCTAACATTTAAGTATAGTTTTAATGCATGCATACTTAGACTTAATAATAGTCTACCCACAACCAAAAGAAATATTAACAATCAAGCACTAATTGATTATTCAATAGAAGAACGATTGCTGTATAGAACAGTCAATTCTGTGAGGTGTCGTCTACAAAGCATCACTTACAAAGAAGACCTCAAAACAGCTGGATGAAACTTGAAGTAGTTTCGAGGACTGGCGGAACCAGTGGGGTTAGGGCAGTCGGGGTTGGGGTGGATTTTTCAATTATTTTTTTTTTTGGGGGGGGGGGGGGGGAGGGGGGACTTTAAATAAATTGTGTAAAAGAACTATTTTTCTAATCCAAATAATGTATTGTTGAAGCTTCTCGTTGCACACCGCCATCAAAGGAAGCGAGAATATGAGAAACTGAGCAAAATGTGATACACTGGAAGATTAGTCGTTGGGACTAGCTGTGTAGAGACGGGACGTAATGGAGTCCTTACCATTACCTTTATACCTTTTTTTTATCTTTTTTCCCCAACTTTCTTTCGTACTACTGTTTACTAGTTTATGAAAATAGGTTGAGTGGGATTCTGGTGGTTTAACTTATACAAAATACCGAAGACAATTCTATGAGCTTAAAAAAAAAATAAAAAAATAATAAAATAAAATTTGAGGTTCATGTGATAATATGAAAAACTACTTATTAATTGTTGTTTTAAATAATGTTCCTCTTATATACATACTATATATATATATATATATATTCTCTTTAAAAATAAGGGTAAACATTTTTTGTTGTAAATCTAGTAGGCCTAGTAACCTAAATGACAGCACTTACTTACTTTTGCATTGTGAAAAAAAATAATTTTTTTGACGAAAAAAACTAAAACATTTTGCCTAAATATGTTAAACCTAATTCGACCTGCGGGCCATTTTAATTTCCGACACTCGCGTGGCGGGCCACATGACCGAAAATGTACACAACGAAATGAAATAGACCTCAAACAAATTTAATAGAAACTTTTTGCACCTAGTACTTACACTAATTAATGGGAACAAAAGTCAGATTATTTGCAGACGATTGCATAATATATAGAACAATAAAAACAAAACAAGACACAGACATTTTACAAAGAGAATTAGATGAATTACAGAAATGGGAATCAAATTGGAGCATGTCTTTCCACCCAGAAAAATGTCAGTTGTTAAGAGTAACAAAAAAAAACTAAAACAAATTAATTCCATTTATCTTATTCATGGCAAACCAGTAACACAGACTAAAAATGCAAAATACCTAGGTGTTATAATAAATCAAAAACTGGTTAGTCCAATAATAGAATATGCATCCACCGTGTGGGACCCTCAACTCAAGAAAACATTAAGAAACTGGAACAAACACAAAATAGAGCAGTGAGATTCATAACAAACGAATATTCACATTTGACTAGAGTAACACCATTAGTAAAATCACTAAATTTAGAAAGCCTTCAGGACAGAAGACTCAAAAGTAAAGTAGCAATTATACATAAAACACTGAACCATAATCTTCAAATACAAAAACAAAATCTAATAAAATACTCTGAAAGACACAAAAATAAAGGCACATTCCTCGTCCAATATGCTAGGACAAATTTGTACAAATACTCCTTCTTCCCTAGTGCTATTAGAGCATGTGTGAGCAGGTCAGGCAGGCGCGAGTGGGAAGAGACCTATTCTTACTGCTCAACATTAAAATTTACCAACAGTAGGCAGATGTTAACGCTACTGGGTGGGCTCAATCTGTGCACCTCGGTATGGTGACCAAGGGGCTAGAGTCGCCTAAGTAACCAGACAACTAGCTATAACTAATTTAAACTAAAGGAAAACAAGATAACGAAACTTTAGTTAGGATAAATAAACAAACGAAACTTTATTAACATACAAAAATATAAATCAATAATAAAATATATACACTACAACGAGAACAACTAATACTAACTAAAACCATCTGACTCAACGCCACTAAAAACTAACAAACTAACCAACTACTAACACAAACTGATCAACCCAACTATCTAACTAAATCACTAAAACTAATACACTAGTCTAGACCTAGATCTACACTAACAAACTACAATAAACTAGTCTAGATCTACAATATTCTACTACTACCAACTCATAACTAAAACTAAAAAAGAACACCTTAGTTAGTACTTTACTATAGTATTTGTAGATCTATTCACTAAGAACAGAAACAGACTATAACTAAGTTTACTAATAGAACTCTAAGGCAACACTACACTAGTATTACCTACAGAAACAAATTAAATCTACAACAGCAGCCTGGCTAGAACAGTTAAAATCAACAGTTAAAACAGCAGTTACTTTATGCAGCTAAAAGCAGTAACAATAGCAAACTTACAGACCGTCCCAGGTACAGGAATAAAAATAAGTACACGACAGACCACAAAGATCTTCGGCTGTCACACAGACATACTATACTGACCACTGGTCAACTGTACACTGGACTGTTTTTAAAACAGCGTGGCGAACTTTTTATACACCCCACCCTAACTTACACAAAAAGCGGAAGTACAAATAATACATTTGGCACTAGCCTATAAAAAAATAGAATACACAAAAATATATATAAAACTAGCTCAGGGAGCGCAAGCTCACACATGGAATGGGTTGCCTGAGCTAGCCAGAAAAACCAGTGACTTGGCAGAATTTAAGTAATTGATTTACACGCATGACTAGATTGACCTGGGTACACGCGTATGACGTAATCTCCTTTTTTTAAAGTAACCTCTGTATTATATAAGATAAGATAAGATGGGATAATGGAGGTTTATCTTTTTTTTTTAAGCGTCGGAAATTGGCTTTATTTCTCTACTTAAAATGTGAGCAACATTGTAAATAGCTTTACTAACGACTCAAATTCCTGTCTCTTGTTAAATATTCCTATCGATCCTTCAGGCGTAGTTTAATAATCTTTAATACACGGCTCAAACTAAGAATGTTTTATAATCCGTTTAGATATTGCTGTGCTTTATTACAAACACACTTTAGAAGACAATATTGTTGGTTTATTATCATGTTCCACAAAAAAGGTAAAGATCCGTTCATTTTTCTTGGTAGATTCTAAATTCAGAGTCCATTTTTAAGCACATTATTTTGTTTTCATATAAACATTAATACATTCTATAACAGACAGTAATGGAACGAGGTCCACTTTATGCATATTAAATATGTGTATTTTTTACTATCCGGTTTACTATCCGGTAGTGATATCCGACCGGAGCCGGATAGCACCGGATAGTAAAAAATGCCGGATATTCGCCAGAAGCCGGAGCCGGAGGGACTATCCGGTGCACCCCTAATTTTTATTGTCTTTAGCTCTCTGATTGCATGAAGCTGCAAATTTGAATTGTTTTGGTACCAATCCATCAGAGAAAAACTCAGAGCCCTAACGTTGGTAGATACATTTTTCAAAAGAAAAAAAGAAAAGGGCCGGAAGATTTTCTACGCTTTGTTCCGACGTTTCGGCGGGACTGATGAAACCACTTCGCGGGTCGTATCTGGCCCGCGGGCCGTATTTTGGGCAACGCTGATCTAAAATATCATGATGTCGGATTTTCAATATCTTTTCTAGTTTACGAGATCTAAACGAGACGGACGGACAGACCACACAAAACTAATAGCGTTTATTTCCCTTTCCTGTGCCGCTAAAAATGAATGGCATAAAAGAAACGAAGCACCGATAACAATCAAAGTGACGGAATTAAATTCCTAAATAATTGAGGAGTTCTGAAGTTCCGAATGCAAAAAGTGCGAAAGAAAAACGAAACGTTGAAGACCGAGCTGGGCTTCAAAACGAGATTGATTTATTTGCATGCTTCAACGCAGTAGACAATGTAGTCAAGGTAATTGACTGCTTTATGTCTTGGTTTCAGTACAGGCAGCAGTTTGAAGCAAAGGTAAAGAGAGTCACGTTGGAATTGAAAGGTGAGACCACAAAATCGCTGCAAAATAGACCAACCGGAATATAATGCGATAGTAAGGACACTGCTTCACCTATTATAGCAGTATCCAGTCCACCATGGAGGAACAGATACAGATATCAGAACCCGGATTGGTAAAGCTCGAGCAGCCTTCCATCAGCTGAAGAACACTTGGGGATCTAGTGAAATAAGCACCACCACCAAGATCAGGCTCTTTAACACTTTTGTTAAGCCAATACTGCTTTATGGAGCGAAGACCTGGAGAACCACCATGAAAAAAATCCAGATATTCATCAATACCTGCCTGAGGAAGATTCTTATAATCCTCTGGCCGGACAAGATCTCGAATGCGGAACTGTGGCAAAGAATAAAACATTTTTCCATTAAAGTAGATATCCTTCAGAGACGCTGGAGATAGACAGGTCACACCCTTCGCTAACATGCATCCAACATAACAAGGCAAGCCCTAACATGGAACCCCCAACGAAAGAGGAAGAGGGGACGCCCAGAAATACATGACACCGCGATTTGGAAGCAGATGCCAAGCAGTTGGGCAAGACGTGGGGACAGTTGGAAAGACTCACCCAGAACCGAAACGCGTGTGGGAAGCCGGTTGGTGGCCTATGCCTCAGAAGGGACCACAGGCAGAGATGAAGATGAGATGAGTAAGGACACTGATAAACACATACCTGCAAGAAGAGTAAGTAATTAAGTTGGCCTCCTTCAGTCGTCGAGGTGAAAGCCTGGGCATTGTTTATGATCGGAACTGCAGTTGGCGCAGTTGGTGTGACCAAAGGAACGGAATATCCGATACAGTTTGGGTTAGGTTGCGCCGCAGGCTTTATCAGGCTGTAGCACAGTGTGACACAATCTACTTTAGAGTCAGAAGCTCCTGATTTTTCCTCAGGGTTGTCTCCCGAAGCATTTCCTGTGTTTGGGTATAGCCGCAAGGCAGCGGAAGTTTATACTCATACTGTCCGAATCTTACTGGTTTAGGCGCCAGTCACTCGCCTTCGCCCCTTCTCCTGTCGATGATAACGGTTCCGCCGGGCTCAGTATCTGAACCACACGTGAAGGCCAGAAGTGTAAAATACAAATTATTACCAAGAACAGAAGATTCGAGTGACCTTAGAACTATAAAGGATAACAGAAAGTCTTGACGCTCTGGCTTACTCATCAGCTACTCCGTATAGTTTTTATGTGTAATTATTACTCTATTGGTAGAGTGCGTGATTTTTTATTTGCGCCTTAAGGCCGGAAAAGCAAATAAAGAACTTATGTCCTATTCTACATTATTTTAGTGTAGTATAGTATATCAAGAATCTTAAATCTCTAATGTGAAGACGGTTCTACAGAATGTCATATGGTTCCGAGACATGGAGAACAACTGAGGCTATAACAAATAAAGTTCAGCCTTTCATCAACAGATGTCTTAAAAATACTATGGTATGACAAAATAGAAAACACCAAACTAAAGGAGATGGGTGGACAGAAATATATAGAGGTGAAAATCTTAGAAAGAAAGTGAAGATACCAACAACAGAGCTAGGTACAGTCCTTAGAGTGGAACCCCTCAGGGCATTGACCTTGTTATTTAGGTGAAAAAAATGTTATTCGGAGTTTTTCTTTTTCTTTTGATAAAACTTTTTTGCTGTTAAAAAATAATTGTTACAAAATAGAAAGAAAAGATCTATTAGATTAGATCTACACTACGGATTATAATTAAATGTCAAAATAATGTCGATATGGGTATAGTAGCCCTATTTATATAGTATTTAGATTAGTCAAGGGAGATCAATCTGCTTAATTTGTAACTTTGTCAACAACATCACCATGTCGCCCGGTTCATGTATCTGAACACCCAAAGTATTAAAATAAATAAGTAATATCTACTCTAGTTGATTATCTCTACTCTGCGACTCTAGTAACTAGTCTATAAGTTTATCTTATTCATGGTAAACAAGTAACACAGACTAAAAACGCAAAATACCTAGATAGGTGTTATAATTTAATAAGTATAATTAATGAAAAACTTTCATGAAAATAATGAAATATTAATAATAGTTATAAAAATTATATTATTCAATTTGAATATATTATATAAAATTTTATATATATTGGAATCCCATGAGGCCCATGCTCACTCACGTAACCATATATTATATTATCTAGATCTAGATATTTTAAATATTTAGATCTAGTCTAGATCTACATATAATTGATGAGTCTATCAAAAAAACAAAGCATTAGCCATGATTAGCCTTAGGTGATTAGGATTTAATTTATAAAAGAAAATTCTATTTATATAAATCAAATAAGAACAATAACATAAAAACATAGAACTAAAATGTTATTTAACCTTGGTTAGGCCAATAATATTAATTATAGACTCTAGATCTACTAGAATATGCATCCTCTGAGTAAGACCTCTGTTTGGGACCCCTCAACTCAAGAAAACATTTTAAGAAACTGGAACAGACACAAAATAGAGCAGTGAGATTCATAACAAACGAATATTCACATTTGAATTAGAGTAACACCTTTAGTAAAATCACTAAATTTAGAAAGCCTCCAGAACCCAGGATAGAAGACTCAAAAGTAAAGTAGCAATTCTACATAAAACACTGAACCATAATCTTCAAATACAAAAACAAAATTTAATAAAATACTCTGAAAGACACAAAGATAAAGGCTCATTCCTCGTACCATATGCTAGGACAAATTTGTACAAATACTCCTTCTTCCCTAGTGCTATTAGAGCATGGAATGGGTTGCCTGAGCTCTCCAGGAAAGCCAGTGACTTGGCAGAATTTAAGTCATTGGTTAATATACAATAAATGCATGATGCATAGGACATAATCATCTTCTTTTTTGAAGTAACGTCTGTATCATATAAGATGAGAAATGATACATTTAAAAAATGAACATTTTTTACCCTTCCCCTCCCCTACCTCTTTAAAAATCACTGTGAGGGGAATGTATAAATCTACCTGGACTTTGCTTTCCTCTATTTGGCCTCTATGTTATATCTGTCTTTGGAAAAGGTGTTTCATTAAAGCTATATTATGCAAATCTCATTTGGAATTGGGTCGCTACTTTGTTTAGAAAGCGTGTGCCTGTGTGGTAGAAGACAAGATCTTGGTATGCTAGTTTGTGTTTGAATATTTGAGCTTTTATTATTATTTTGTTTTTTTAATCCTTTATAGCTGTATACTATTGAGAAACAAAATTCATTAAAACTAGCTGCCTGGTCATGCAGTATGCGCGTTGGAGTGTCTTTCTGACTTTTCAATGGTCCTGGGCTCATACCCTGCCTGCTGCTATCCCCTTTCATCCTGCAGGAGGTTTGAACTAGGAAGTAGACCATCTTCAACTCTGAGGAAGCAACTGAAACGTCTTACAAACATTTACAAAACAATAGAGGATTTTATTATTTTTTATCATTTTACAGCAAATGTGATAAACAAACTATAAGGTCATTCAAACACCAGCTACAATGAAAGTCAAAGTTAAACTAGATAGAGAAAGTCAGTTAGTAGATCTAGGGGACAGATCTCCAGCTTCAATAACACTTTCAGAATTACAGTCATCTGTTGCGCAATTGTTTCATTTGGAAAATCAGTAAGTAGGTTGGTTTTTATTCATAAAAAGTTGTCTTTTTTAAAAATTTTTGTTAAATTGTTGTTTTAAATTTAACGGGGAGGGGGGAAACTCAGCAGAGAAGCAAGGGTTTAATTAGAATCAGAATGATTTTTAAATGAGCACACCATATACAAAAAGCCCCTGTCTTTACCTTGGCTGTTCCTTCCATGCTCCCAGCCCACTGCGACAAGCTGTTAGAGATGTCCAATGATGCTGTTTAAATAAACTGACGCTTCTAATGCTCGCAACAGAAGAGCAGCTCACTTGCACTAAGTATGGAAGCTACCTGGCAGAGATTGATGACGAAGAAAAACGAATGATGCCTATTTTCTTTAGATTCTGTGATTTCCTTATGTTACTTGGGTGGGGGGCATTCTTTATTTAAACAGCACATTCTTGACTAATGTGAAATTTGGCACAATTCCATTAGGGATAGCAGTGGGCAGGACTAAATTACAACAATTATTAAAATTTACACACACAAAAATAGAAAAACCTTAAATACACACACAAAAATAGACCTGTCACTTAATATTGTCAATGAATTTTTTAAAAAGTTATTAGTCTAGCTACTAACTGCTAAATACACACTGGAATTTTCATTGTTAGCTTGTAAAAAAAATTCCTTTAGAGCTTTTCAGTTATTCCTAGCCAGACTTATTAGTAGTCAGAATTTCCTAGCAATATGTTTGATACAGGATTGTATTATTCTATTTTTGTTTAATAGACCTTTTCATCTGAGTCTAAATAAAAGTGATGTTCTGGAAGATGAGAATAGAAATTTAAGTGAATTTGGCATTGTTTCGGGTGATTTACTGCACATTATTGGATCAGATTTGCTTCAGGTGAAATTCAAATTAATTGTAAACTTCTAGTGGTATACTAATATATTGTAACTGTCAGTATAATAAGTCTGGCCTGTTACACCTCCAAAATTTTAATATGTATCAGTTATTATTTATTATACATTCTTTAACTAAAAGTTGAATGTTGTATATATTTCTTTCAATACGGAATGCTAAGACTTTTGTTTTTACTCACAATAACGAAGAAAAGTATTTATTTAATTTACAATCCTATTACAACTCAATTAACTACATGTGAGATTTATGTTTGCTCTATTTCTCTGTTTTTTAGGCCATGACAACTGACCAGGACGGAAGGGCCAGGCCTCAGCCCATAAGTTCTTTATCAAGTCAAGTTGACCCTAACCCTCATGTTCCACTTGTGACATCCTCCTCGTCTATTAGTTTAAGTGAACCATCAGTTACAGGTTCAGCAATGATTATAAGCTCCCCTGAGGATATCGAACTTGAGGTAATGTATCTGGCAGGCTTTACTATTGGTCAATTAATTTAATGTCATTAATGTATGCAGCAAACAGACAAAGAATCAGTGAAGGCTGCAAACCAAATGCAGTAAGTTCCCCTTTCAGATGTAAAGAGGCGCCCTAAAGATCCCAAAATTACAAATCCTAGCCTTCATGTAAAACTCACTTTATTGCACTGTAAAAATGGCTTTTAATATGTTAACCCAAATGTACTTTTTATTCAACAAACAGCTTGAAAATGTCATAGCAATAAACTGAAGCAATCCTTTTGCTTGATATCTAATGTAGCTCAAATGAATAAGTTAAACACTTTCTTGTAGTTAAAAGAGGAGTCTAGAGTACATTTGGCCTTTACTTAAATCCATGTTTCAAGCTACAGTAAAGTAAGAGTTATACAGACTGATACAAATTCACGTCCTTTTTTGTTAGCAGTAACTAGAATTTAGCTCTAGAATGAAAAGTTACATTATAAGCAAAGTAAGTCTTTTCATATTTATAATTTTATATTTTACCAACTCTGTATTATTGTATACCACTTACTCTGGAAAGGGAAGCACGGTGGCTGAGCGGTGAAGCGCATGACAACTGAACCAGGGGTCCTAGGTTTGAATCCTGGTGAAGACTGGGATTTTTATTTCGAGAGCTTAGGGTGCCTCTGAGTCCACCCAAGTCTAATGGGTACTTAACATTAGTTGGGGAAAAGTAAAGCCGGTTGTTCGTTGTGCTGGCCACATAACACCCTCGTTAACCGTAGGCCACAGAAACAGACAACCTTTACATCATCTGCCCTATAGACCACAAGGTCTGAAAGGGGAACTTTACTACTTCGTTTGATCTGGAAAGCCCTTTAGATCACTGTAACTGTCTAGATACTCCTGAATTAGTCTGCCTCTTGTGGGATGTAAATACCTCTTCTGGTACTATTATAATGTTTTTTTCTTAATTAAATACTTTCACACACGCTCTAGATTTGCTGGTGTGAAAGTGTACTAACGTATTGAGCTCTCCGACAGAATCACTAATAGACTCGAAATCAGCAGACATGGTTTTTTATTACATAAAATAAAATATATTCTACAATAGATATTGGCAACTTCAGCCATCATAAATTATACATCCTGTTTCATATTAATCTAATGAAAAATACACTGCATACACAATCAATACTACTTTTTATAGTTATACACTATTACAGAGGAAAATACATAACGCTCCTCTCTCTACAACTGAGGTGTTCACCCCGTGGTCAGTTACCGACCAAAAATTACTTTGTGCAAATGCACGGAGTAGTCAAATGACTATCAACTCACTTTGTGTCACAGTGGTTCTAAAACTAGTATTTGACAATCACAAGATTTGGAAAGCTGTTTAGATGACTAGATTTGGAAGGTTTACTTTCTGTTATGTTCTGTCCCTTTGCTGTGTCCTGTGTAGAGCGTTGACTAGGCCAAAGTGGATGTAGCAGCCTGAATAAACAAGTACAACACTTGGGAGAACAAGAAATGAGTTGACCAAGACTGGATGCTATTCAGAACATTGAGTGCAAAGAAGATCCATCCACTCCAATTGCTCTCTACAATGAAAACTCAACTGCCTCCTAAGACACTAGTCTATCAACTAATATTTCCTATCTATCCTTAGTTGTTGTTTTTTTTATAATCATCGTCACTATGACATAAAACATAAACGAAAATAAACTAATCCTAAACTTATGCGCCAATTTTAATTCCAATATTTAACACTTAACAAATGCAGTTTTAATAGTTTGATCCTTTTTTTTTTATCTGACAGGATTCCTCAGAGGCCAAAAGATGTAAATTTGAATATAATTCTTCTGAGATCAACAGGTAACTAATTAAATATACTATTAATTCTTCATGTTTATTTAGGTTTCTGTGTTAAGTTAACACTACTATTTATACTAATATTTTTTTTATTTAACATTATTTCTTTGTGAAATATTTCTCATAGATATTTTGAGACAATTTATATGTTTTTCTTTAACTCAAATCTAGGTTTTTACATGAACCATTGGTGATCCAGGAATCTACAGGAACTCAGGTGCCTGTTCTCTTAGAGCAGCTGTACAGGACAACCAACTGCTCATGCACCACTGATGCATTATGGGTTGTCCTTCATGCCCTCATGCTAGAGTCTGGCTTCTTACCTGATGAGGTAAACATCTTAAGACTTGCTTATTGCCGATTGTGGGATCTGACTTACCCTTAAAAGATCAATTAGATAATAACACTAATATAATTGCAGCTGAAATAGATGTTGGTGAAGTTTTAAACTGCCATGTTAACATTCTAAATCTGTTAATATATCCAGCCATTAGAATCAGCCAGTGTTGTCAGATCACTAGAATATCTTTAATGCTAATGGTGTAAACATATATTTGAATTTTGGTTCCTTTGAACCCTTTTATTTTTTTGTTATAATTTAAAATGACTAAACTTGTTGCTAGTTTATGTTTAATTCTAAATATTAAAATTATGCAAACTTGCACCATAAAGGATTAATTCTTACTTTGGCTTTGGCAAATCTGAGAAGACCTTAAAAAATTAATTTGCCAAGCAAAAGTCAACTATCAATTTGGTTGTCATAATTATTTTTGTGTCTACATTTTTTTTGGGTTGAATCTTTAAAAATAAATGAAATGCCAAATAATTCTCCTCACCCTCCTATTTTGTTTCGTTAAAAGTGATGCAGAATTTTCAAAGAAAAAAAAAATTATTTACATTTCAAATAATTAAAGTTAACCCTTGTGATCGGAAGGGCAGATGATGTTAAAGTTATCAGTTTCTTTGGCCAACGGTTATTGAGCAGGGTGTCATTTGACCAGCACAATGACCAACAAACCTTTACTTTTTCCAACTAAAGTCAGGTACCCATAAGAGTTGGGTGGACTCAAGGGCACCCTAAAAATTCAAAATCCCAGTCTTCACCGAGATTTGAACCCAGGACTCCAGGTTTGGAAGCCAAGCACTTAACC
Organism: Biomphalaria sudanica; assembly: GCA_036873155.1. Taxonomy (NCBI): domain Eukaryota; kingdom Metazoa; phylum Mollusca; class Gastropoda; family Planorbidae; genus Biomphalaria; species Biomphalaria sudanica. The sequence goes on from JAZGLO010000130.1 coordinate 129,389, forward strand.
ACTCAGCCACCTCACCTTGAATTTCAAATTACACTTGTGGTTTAATGTTCTGGCAGGATAGATAAAAAGCTGAAAATGAAAAAAGATTTGTCTAGGTGCTGTTGTCCTTAATGCCACTGATCAGTTTATGACAGATTTGGATTTTGATCTTCTGTTAAAAAAATTGAATTTTTATTTAAGTGAAAAGGAATTACTAGATATACTTCAGTTTGTCAATATTAAGTCGTGGGCTAACAAATCTGTCGGCTATTGAATCTGTTTTGCTTATACCATGAATTTGACAGGATATAGAGATGACAACTATGCCAAGCAATTACAAAAAGTCAGGCTACTACATTTCCTCTTACAAGTACTCTGTGTCACAAGATATAGTTAAAGGCTGTGTTATGATTGGGGTCACCATGGCCACATCCATAGTTGTACATGGTAGGTTGATTTACATGTATTAAAGGTAATAGGCCTCTAGGTAACATACTTGATAGGTCTTAAATTTTTATTTTGTATATAATTATTTTAATTTCCTTGCAAATTATCTCACTGACATGCTGATAAGGTGTATTTTATCAAGACCAATCATCATAGAAGGCTTTAACACTGATCTGCAACGTTGCAACCTGTCGGAAGTGTAGACCATGTAGACCAATTGCTCGTTGCCACATCACTGGTCTGTACAACATGGCAATGATCTATTGGTCTCTACTGCTCACAGGTTGCGACATCCAAGGTCAGCATTGCGGCCTTCTATAATGAATGGTCTTGATTTTATTTCTGTTAGCTTATCCAAAGGAAGAGTCAGACTTTAAAACACAGCATCTGCAGCTCAAGACTACCGACTTTATTACGTCATTGTCACAAGGTGGGTGAATGAACATTATATGTGGTATCTGATTTGAGGTCCCGTTTATTATATAAGCTACAAAGCTAAGTGTTCCAACTTTAAAAATAAGTAAACAAAGACATTTTGATTGCACCCTAACCCTTGTACCAATGAAATTAAGGGGCCAAAAGACTTTTGAGGCTAGCAGAAAGACCAATCATATTCCATCTGAACTATTTCAAACTGGCTTATAGGCTTCAGGTCAGATCTAAAATCCTGAGTAAAAAAAAAAATGTTTTCTTTTCAACAGAACAAAACTCAAGATCTTTGGGTCAGCATGACATGTCATCACTTGGCTTTTCCATCTTTTGACTCTAACAACTTTTACATTAACATCTTTAATTAGCATCGCAACATTTGGCTGTTACATCCTTTGAACCCATCACCCTAATTGATACTTCAATCTCTGAAAGAAATGTTCTAAGTAAAGAGAAACAAAGGACAACCTTCTAAGTTTTTCACACTGTGTTCATTCATTTCTCATGGTTTATTAAGTTCCATATTAATGGTAATGTCTTTTTGATACCAAATAATGCCTTTTCAAATGAGTGCTGCAGGTTCCTTACAGACTTTGTGATCTATAGGGCCGATGATGTAAAGGTAATGTGTTTCTGTGGCTCATGGTTAACAAGAGTGTCATGTGGCCAGCACACTAACCAACCACCTTTACTTTTCCCCAACTAATGTCAGGTACCCTTTAGAGCTGAATGACTCAGAGGCGCCTTGAAGATCCCAAAAATAAATAAATGAAAATCCCAGTCTACACTGAGATTCAAACCCAGGACCCCTGGTTCTTAAGCCCAAGCACTTTAAACCACTTTATGTAATGATAAATACATCACTTGATATTAAGATGTTTATTTTGTATGAAATTTATGATATTTATATGCAAAAGCTTTCAACAGCTTATAAATGGCATGTCACTTTTCTGTACAGATGCACCAGAAACATACAGAGCTCTGGACAGATTGTCTAGGCTATTTATAGACACTATTAGTCTACCATTGACTAATGAACTGATCACAGGTGAAAATATGTCTTGTGATATCATTACTAAAGCCAACTTTCTGTTTTGAATTCTTCTTAAATTGATTTCTATTTCTATTTGATTTGCTATTTCTAAAGCTGAAGGTATTTGCTTTTTTTAAAATGAATTTCAAATTCTATGCCACTGGCAGAATTGAGATTCCTTAAATGTTATCTTTATTAATTGTAGCCTTTCCTTAAGAGCATTCACTTAGAAATGGTCTGATGATATCGCACTTTGAATGTTTAGGTCATGAAGATGTCTATTATTATTATTATTGTTGCAATTTTAGGACACCTTTCAAGCTCCTGTAGAATTGTCTGAGTGCTTTGGTCTAAGCCCCTATGTGGACATGGGAGTAGAAGTGTGTATCTGGGAGAGGGCTTCTGTGCTTCTTACCGAACTAAATTCAGCTTAAGACAAATCTTTTAAAAAAATAAATTTTTAGTCTAGATTGGAATTTAAACTTGAGGCTGTTCAGTTCAGTAGCCTGGCTTACGTTACTCAACTTTACATTCCAAATGCAAATAATTTGATTATACAGTTAAGCTTTGATTACAGTCCCTTGGATTTCACTTGCCACAGCATTTTATGCCAAAGCATGGGAAGTGTGGTAGAGAGGCTAAGTACGCCTGAACTTGGCTTGTCTTGGCTACCTATGAAGGGAGCTCGAGGTTCAACACCTGATTCGAGCAGAGTTGTGTTCCATGAGTGCCTAAAGGCAGCACAAAAAACCTTCTCCTAGATACCCCCTCCCCCCAACTGGTCCACAGCTGAGATTGGACCAAAGCGCTCTGAGCATGCTATAAGCATGAAAGTAGCACTATATAAAAGCTATAATTATAATTATTTTTACTAGTCAATTAAATATTGACTTGTTCAAGGGAGTATGTTAATTTCACTTATAAAGATATAATAAGATACAAATTTAAAAAGCCTGCTATTGAAGGATTGTTTATAGAGATTATAATTTTGTTTGAAATAAAATTGTAAAAAGGTAATGACTTGGATGATGTGAATGAGATTTTATGAAAGTAGCAACCTTAAATCTGCACAAACACAAATTTCTAGTGGATTTCTTTCCTAGCGTCCTTAAATCCATGTTCCAACAGATAAGATAATACAATTGAAATCTGTTTACTTGTTCAAACATTGAACAAGCTCCTCGTTTATGGCTAGTTCAATAAGCTGCTGCCATATTAGAACAGATTCATGTGGGATTGGGATCTGAGTTTATCCATGCCCAAGAGTTTAACACCCAATCAGGAATATCCAAGAGAAAAATTTCTTCAAATCTTTGGTTTATGTTGTCATAGAATAATACATAATAGACTAATTAAATTGTAAAGATTGGCGAGCTGATGGTTATTCAGATAAATTATTTTTACTTCTGTGGACCTGCTACTGCTGACTTGGGGACCACAGTTTGAGAACCTTTGCAGTATAGTACATAAATATTAATAGGCCACATAGTTCTCATTTTGATATATTTGATGTTTCAGCTTCAGGATTTCCAGAGAGACAGGGATTATTAGCACTCCCATACACAGTGAAGGTTTGTTTTATATGGGAGCTGTTTAAAGTAACCTTTTTGTGTGTGTGTGAATTTCAAGATGTTACAGAAGCATTAAAAAAAACAAGTAAAGCCTTTTCAGACTTTGCGATCTATATGATGCAAAGATCATCTGTCTCTATTACATTAATGATTAACACAGAATTTCAATATATATATATATATATATATATATATATATATATATATATATATATATATATATATATATATTTACATGTTACTGTATATGTTACTACCAGTATAGTATATCTACATTCTTTAAGAAATCAGAATATGTAGAAAAAAAAAATATTCTCTTCTCAGCCTAGGAGTTCTATAGCATCACTAGGACTAAAAATATAACAGTTTTGTTGTTTTTTTTTGTTTGTTTTTTAGTTAAAAATTCTCTCCTTTCTTGGGGCCAGAAGCCTGTGTCGTCTAGGACAGACTTGCCAAGAGTTGTCTGGTGTGTATAAAGATAAAAACTTGTGGAGACTTCAGTACATCAGAGATTTTGGAAGTAAGAAATTCTTGTTTGAGAAGTCACACACTTTTTGTGCTGTCTGTCCGTCCATTTGTGGTGTTCCAATTTGAAACATAAAGTATCATTCAATGTCACCATTGTCTCTATCCACCTGTATACAGGTGTTGGCTAATTTTGGGTTTTAAACTTTTTTTTTTAAACAAAGTATGCATGTTGTTTGTCACTCACAACTAAAAGATCTAAAAGCTGTGTGTTTTATTGGATGGATGCAGTTCTCCCTTAACAAAGTGTGTGTGTGTGTGTAATGTAACATTTAAGTAAAACTGACCCACAGAGGCTGCTTACAAGTTTGATTATTACATAAACTATTTTTATTAAATCAGTAAAATGAAAAAATTCAGCTGTTAAAATATAGAAACTGTTATTGTAATTATTTTATTTTTTTTCAGAACCGTCAGACACAAATCTGAACAGAAATTGGTTTGAGGTAATATTTCAGCTTTTTAAAAAAATATTTCAATGTTTTAATTAGCATTTAGGCTTTCACATACTAATGATTCATATATTTCATAGCTATACAAGGAGCAACGGATTAGAAGAAACAGCGAGTTGGAAGCAAGAAGGCGAATATTTCATGTTGATCCTACTGATCCACCATGGGGGTTCCCAGGAGGCACAGGTCCTTTTAGACCTTTTAATCCAGGTCTGCCTTTTCCAAGGATGTTAGGCGGAGACTATGACCTAAATCCTGAATTCACCGCAGGTATTACAGTATTTCATATCAATGATAAGCCTACCCAGACTGGTACAGAAATATTAAGTTACATGACTGTCTTTTCTGTTTTCCCTACTTGTAACACTGAAGTAATCAACTACGACATGTTTTCAGGACTTCCTGGCCTATTCAACAACACAAGACCTCCATTACAGCTGCACACAATCCCACTACCAAACCGTGGCTTGAACGGCATTGACCCACTTCAAAGAGCTCACAGTAGCAATCTGGCAGGATCACCATTTTCAAATAATTTTCATCTGCCTTTTATGTAAGCTAGCCAACGCTCTGATACTGTTGTGAGAGTCCAATTGTACAGCCATTAAAAATAAATTATAAAAATTTACACTCTAACAGATTGTTTTTTTTCAATAGATTTTTATTAATACAACTTTTCAAATCATTAAACAAATATTCTTATAAAATAAGTACAATGTCACTATCTTAATACCTTTTTACATAATTTTAATAACAATCTTATGAGCTCCTTACAATTTTATCACTGACGAACAGCAATCATGAAGGACAAATAGACTTAAACTGAGGTTAATCTTAAATTAATTCTGAAAGTCAATGCAAAATATTTAAAAAAATGACAGGCCACCTTTTCTTATGTTTCAATGAGTTACAAAGAAAAGATAGTATATGCCGTATTTTGCTTATCTCAATCCTCATTAATGTTTAATATTAATATGACAGCACGTTGAAATGAAAAGTAAACTTCAGTTTTAAGTCTCAAGCCCAAATTGGGCAGATACATTATTTTATTCTTAAGAAAGTACCATTTCTTTTATATGGTATCAAACTAACATGAGCGTGGTATGCACAGAAGGCAATTTATTAAAACTATTTCTGAGTCTCTGTCTAGATGTGTGGACTGTAAGTCATTTTTTTGTTAGCGCTATGAGTTTTCCATCTTGGTGCCCAGCTGCAGCTGGAATGTAAGTGTATTTGGAGTGGTCACATCTGCTACATACAACTCCTGTCCATCCATCAAGCCCAACTCTGAAAAGTTTGAGGACAATGTATTAATAAAGCTTTAAATTTAAGATTTTATTTTCTGTATCTTCTAGTTCTAAATAAAAATGTAAAAGAGTGCATTAACAAAAATGCTAATTATTAATCCTTATTGAATAAATAGAATTGTATCAACCCAAAATTTTTACTTTGAAATGAAAACTGAAAGAACTATCAATATTTATTAAATTTAACTCATTGAGTGCGGTGTTGTTGTTTTTTAAAATGCTACTTTTTTTGGAAAAAAAAGAAAATGTTCCAAACATGCCTATAACAAAAATTTATTATTCAAGTACCAATGAAGCTCTAGTAACATATTTGGTATCAAAGTAAAGGTAAATGAATGGAGAATGTGAAAATGTAAACATCTTTCTGTTTAAATATAAGATACAAATAATAATCTAAATAATATGACCATCAAAAAAAATAATTGATGCCAGCTTTAGAACTTCTGAGACCTAAATATAGATTTTGATCTTTGCATTACTGTTGAAACATCATATTAGAGTATTGACATCTATTTCAAAAAGAAATGTGATGTCATAGAAGTATAAATAAAACAATAATAAAGCTTCTTCAGTAGTAAACATTGTGGGTGTGTCTTGGACAAGCACAGCCATGATGTTGTAGATTTTTACGAACAATACTAAAAAAAATAATGCCCACAGTGGATGATTATTTGATGTAGATCTACCATTTCCTTTCTTTTTATTTATCATAAGCTCAGATCTAGAGATATATCTAGATCTAGAGTCTAAATCTAGAGATAAAAACTTAGATCTAGTCAATCTCGATCTACACTCTACACCACTGGTGGATCCAGAACTTTGGAGTGGGGAAGCGATTTTTTTCCAAACCCTAACCCTAACGCCCAGTAAACCCTAACCCTATGCATAAACGTGCGTACAGCATATATATATATATATATATATATATATTCGATATATGAGAATAAAATAAGACTTTTTCTCAATGTTCGGCGAAAAAAAAACAAAAAACATGCGGCCTTTCTCTTGCAAACTTGGGGGTCTGGGAGAGCGCTTTAAGCTTCCTCAGTAGGGTTCGGGTCGAAGCCTAGACACGCATAAGCGTTTTCTTGCATTTCTCACGGCTGAAACGCAGTCTGCTGACATCTACAGCTCATTATTCATTAGTGGGGCTCGGGGCGAAGCCTCGAAGCTAAAAGCGTTTTCTGGCATTCTTCACTGCTGTAACGCATTCTCCTGACATCTACAGCTTATTATTCATCAGTGAGGTTCGGGGCGAAGCCTCGAAGCTAAAAGCGTTTTCTGGCATTCTTCACTGCTGTAACGCATTCTCCTGACCTACAGCTCATTATTCATTCTATTATAAAGGACCTTTTAAATAATGTGGAAAAATATTCTAATATGAATTTATAGTCCTTTAATACATTGCAAATACAGCTGATTTGTTCTTTGAAAAGATAAGATACCCCACATATTTAGATTAAGGCTTTGAGGATCGCCGCCGAAAAAAAAAATATTCGATTAATAATATTCAATAAAGTTCAAGCATAAATTGTGAGTTATAGTCCTAAATTTATTTAACTAGAAAAATAGATAGAGTAAAGGTTGGAAAAAGTCGACTAGGAAAAGATTATCTGGCTTTTGAACTCATCTCAACCGTGACTGTTATATTGAAAAATTTGGTTTGAATTATAACTTTTCCAAAGCAAAGTCTTTCTTAAAATAGTTATGATAAATTCATGTGAAATTACACAAACTCTCTCTGGAATGGGGAATGGCGGTAAAATGAAAACGATTAATCCTCGCTCCTTTTTATAATTTCTGCTAATGATTGCATTTTGCATTAAAGAATAGGGGTTGGGCGACTCGATATAAGAATTTACTTTATAGCATATATAAATTATATTAGTGACAGATTTTTTAAATTTTGTAATTTCTTATTATAATACAAAAAGAAAAAGTATTGGTTTGTCCGATGGGGGGAAGGTGATTGCATGTATCGCACTTCCACCTGTTTATATTATATAGATATTCGACTAATTTTGTTCACATACTATGTTTTCTCCATAAAAGTAAGACCGCCCCCACCCCACTCAAAGGGTTTAGATGAGAAGGGCAGTAGAGGTATTCGCTCCTTCCCTTCCAATCGGCAAACAGGTGAACGACATAATATAAAGACCGGTAAAATACCAATAACAAGTTTAATCATATAGATATTTAATTGATTCTGTTAGCAATATGTGATTTCTACGAATAAATAGGACCACCGCCCCCCCCCCCCCCCCAACTCGAAAGTTTATGATTGATGCCATCGCCCCCTCCCGACCCTACCAAATCGGCCAAAATACTAGAAGGAGGGGGGGGCGAAATTATCTAAAAATAGGTTGAAATATAAATAATTAGTTTATATTATTAACATAAGTAATAAATTTGTATACAAATTGTGTGAATTCTATACTAAAATTAGTCCGCGGGAGGGGGGGGGGGTCGCCCCTACCGCCCCCCCCCCCCCCCCCCCCGGAACGGCCAGTGCTCTACACCTAGCCTTCTGACAATAATAGATTTAGATCTAATTTACTAATAATATAGATATAAATATGCTAAATTTAGACTTAACTGGATCTAATCTCTATATCTAGATCAAATTCTTCATTATTACTATTTATTTGTGATAAATTTTAGAATAATTATAAAGTTTCTTCCATAGTAAACATTGTGGGTGTGTCTTGGACTAGCATAGTCATGGAGACACTTTTTTACATCGTAAAAAAAAATTAAAATAAATGTCTAAATAAAGCCAAAAGCTTCTAATTTCTATGTAAACAAAGGATGAAGAACTCTTTTATAAAGTAAAAATAGTTCCACTGTTGTTAGTTAAAAAGTTTAATTTAAAAATGCAACGAAACAAAGGTAGGGTATGAACGTCTATGGGATAGATGTTCCGCGCGTTTAGGGGCATTGAGACCGTCTATGGGATAGATGCTCCGCACTCATTGAGTTAATGCTAGATAGCTTGAAAGACAATAGGGCTGTGAGCTTAAATGAAAACAAAATATAATACAATTTTCATAGATCAATAGCCAAGTCATCATGAAAAGCTTTACAAACTAAAGCATTCTACATTACTTTACTGTCACATTGTATTTGTTTTTAGTTAGAAGTATAAAACTGTTTGGCGGTTTAGGGTAACCCAAACCTAATTTTAATAACAAAGTTGGTAATATATGAATTGGAAAAATTAAACACTATTTCAGTCACATCTGCTGGTCTACATGCTTAAGGAATTACAATCTTCAATATCATTTCAACTCTTTAGGCTACAACAAAAAATATTGAAACAGAAGCTATCAAGTAGATGCCATACAACACATAGATCCAGTAAGAGCTTTACCTTTCAATGACTTCTTCAAATTTTCTCGTGTCTTCTCCTCTATTGATTTGACAGTCTGCATGTAGAGTGTTTTGTTTTTACCATCCATACTTGTAGTTACTCCTGGAGACTTCATCTGGCTGATAATAATTAGAATAATAAAACAACTGAACAAGAACAACATTCAAAATACTTTAAAAAAAAAAAACAACTCCTTCATACAACTTATAGGAGGATTGATTTTTTTTTCTATATATAACTCGTGAATGTTAGATTTAATTTTTTAAAAAAATGGAACATTTATAATATTTTAATGATAAGTCTTTAAATCTAGACTTAGAAGACAGTGGTCAAAATATTCCTGAATTTATTAAACTCTTTAATGAATAGAGACCACATGTGGAAATAATGAAAATGTATAGTCTGTTAAAGATAAATATTTTCAAGTTTCCTAATCAAATTTAAATTTTTAAAATACTTTGCAAAATTGTAAAGGTCAAACTAAAAGTTTTCCCAGTGTGGTCAATGAACTAGTAATTCTATTCCCAATGATATACATCAACTGTCTGCCAAGATCAATTTGTGCTACTTCTCAAAAGGAGCTGCTTTCAAAGCATACTCCCCAATGAGATGTCTTTCCTGAGATGCTTGGCCTTCAACCTCAGCTCTCTCGTCATGGGTTCCTGAGGATTAAAGCCTTCTAAAAAAAAAAGTTGAACCACCTCTTACAGATGGTTTTCACCATGACCTATAAAGAAGAGCCTTATTGTGGGACTTGACCTCAACTCTGACAATCTAATTTATGAGAGAGAATTAAAAAGCCAAAGGTCATAGAAAGAAAGAGTACCCCAGTTTAAACAAATCAATTGAAAGAAAATGTTACAATTAGCAGCAGAAAATAAAAATGTCTTGATCTCAAAAATTGTAGAGCGTATACATGTAAATAATTTTAGTCATGGGTAGAACTATTATTTGTTTTAAGACTGCCTGGTCGAGTGATATGTGTTCTGGACTATTGTCTTCATGGTCTTGGATTAGAACCCTGGCCTGCCATCCCCTGTCGTCCTGCGGGAGGTCTGGGATAGGATGTAATATTCTTCAAATCTGAAGGGGCACCCAAAACCTGTAAAACAAACAAAACTTCCTAAGATGTTCTGAGTGATTCTAGCAACAGTTCAAATCTTGTACTCACTAAGTAGCATTCTCCTGCAGATGGTTGATAATATCTTGAAGTTTATCTGTCTCAGTGAAGTTCAGTACCTGAGGTCTGTCACTGCAGGCAAGACATCCTTCCTAGAAATAGTTCATTCACAAATACATACATACAGTGTAGCTATCATAAATACTGTTATGACATGATTAGGATTTAGTTATTTATTTCGGGAATAAGGGGAAAGTTTTACTTAGCAACAAGTCACGTGACAGATCTTTAAAAAAAAACAAGAACGCTCTAAGTGACGCTACAAAGAAGACGCTTCATGTACAGCAGTAGAATAGATATATGGATTTACGGACTTAGCTGACATCGGACGATTCCCTTCATGATTATTAAATATATTTGTAGACCAACATCAGCGTCTACTACATCTTATCTTATATAATACAGTAGTTACTTCAAAAAAGAAGATGATTATGTCCTATGCGTCATGCATTTAGTCATGCATATTAACCAATGACTTAAATTCTGCCAAGTCACTGGTTTTCCTGGCGAGCTCAGGCAACCCATTCCATGCTCTAATAGCACTAGGGAAGAAGGAGTATTTGTACAAATTTGTCCTAGCATATGGGATGAGGAATGTGCCTTTATCTTTGTGTCTTTCAGAGTATTTTATTAAATTTTGTTTTTGTATTTGAAGATTATGGTTTAGTGTTTTATGTATAATTGCTACTTTACTTTGAGTCTTCTGTCCTGAAGGCTTTCTAAATTTAGTGATTTTACTATAGGTGTTACTCTAGTCAAATGTGAATATTCATTTGTTATGAATCTCATTGCTCTATTTTGTGTCTGTTCCAGTTTCTTAATGTTTTCTTGAGTTGACGGGTCCCAAATGGAGGATGCATATTCTATTATTGGCCTAACCAAGGTTACATAACATTTAAGTTTTATGTTCTTATTTGATTTATAGAAATTTCTTTTAATAAACCCTAATGCTTTGTTTGATTTTTTTATAGTTTCATCAATATGTGGATTCCATGACAGTTTTTCATTTATTATAACACCTAGGTATTTTGCGTTTTTAGTCTGTGTTACTGGTTTGCCATGAATAAGATAAGTGGAATTAATTTGTTTTAGTTTTTTTGTTACTCTTAACAACTGACATTTTTCTGGGTGGAAAGACATGCTCCAATTTGATTCCCATTTCTGTAATTCTTCTAATTCTCTTTGTAAAATATCTGTGTCTTGTGTTGTTTTTATTGTTCTATATATTATGCAATCGTCTGCAAATAATCTGACTTTTGTTCCTGAAGTAATGCAATTTGGTAAATCATATATGTAAATTAAAAATAGTAGTGGATCCAAGACTGTTCCTTGAGGTACATCTGAGTTTACTGTTATGGGTGTTGATTTAGAGCCATTTATTATTACAGTTTGTTCTCTCCCTATCAGAAAATCTTTAATCCACTGATGAAGTGGACCATTAATGCCAAAATATTTTAATTTAATACATATTTGGATTGTTTCGGCCTTTCGCGGGTGTTACTGAAGTAGTTTGAGTTCAGTGTTACTTCCAGTCAGACGTAGATCTACACTAGTTATATTTCAAAGAATCAACACAGCGCGGAAGCCTTAACATATAAAATTTGTCAAATGAAAAAATGTTATCATTTTTTTTACTAGAGAAAACTTATATTTAAATGAAACAAAAATTTGGGCTCTAGTTAATTAAGTCTTTAAGCCATTATACATAATAATGACAACTAGGAGAAGTGGTTGGTCCTTGTTCTGACCCATGACACATTTATTAACTGTGGACCACAGAAATCGATGCCCTACAGATCGCAAGGTCTGAAAAGGGAACTTTTTACACCTATCTGCATTAGTTTCTTTTTTAGTTACAAATAAATACTAAAAATGAATTCACTCTTTTTGTTATTAAAACTATGCAAATTTCTAAAATTATTTTCAAAAGAATTGAAGGAATTGACATAAGTACATGAAAGATCCCATACATTAAACTCCTGTGGTACTCTTTTTTGTTTGGTGTAATGCACAAATTGTAAGACAAATTTCCATTATTATTATTATTATTATTATAAAAGAACGAGTATTCATTCTCTGGCGAAGCCAGGGTCGAGTTTCGTTAAAGGGAAACAAAATTCATCGTAGTCCCTTTATCAGTTTCCACCGAGGAATTTTCTGGTGATGTGGCAGGTCTGCAGAAGTACCGCCCTCTAACAGGCAACGAGAATGTTCCTAGGAATGCCAAGGGCCTTGAAGGTATCTGTGAGGTCAGTTGTTATTATTCCCTCGGTTGATATGACAATGGGGTTTATTATTATTATTATTATTAAGTGCAGAGTGGTATGAATGTCGATGGTGTGACTATGTGTTTGAATGGATATGTCAGAGGAGTGTATGGATAGAAACTTTACTTTGCAATTGACATTGAAATGAAGGTATGAAAAGTTAAAGCCAGTAAATGCATTGACTGGATTGTCATAAATAGTACAGAGATAAGAATTTCCTTTATTCCTTGCTGCTCTCCAACAGGAAAGTACAAAGTCAATAAAATCAAGTGTATTTAACTTTGTACCTAAACAAATGTAAGTCAAACAAATTGAACATTTTCTTTACATTCATTTTCATTGCACAGCATCCACATTTCAATTTTACATATATTTAACAAAAATAAAATAAAAAATAACAAGGCATTAGATCTGAGGTATTCTTTAAAAAAAGTGTCAAGTTGACATAACTACTTACAGATTTCTCTGCTTCAAAAGTATAGGTGTAAACTCCTTTCGTGTCATTGAAGTTCATATAATTATTTAGGGGCAGACAACAGCTGAAACGTATAACATACAATCTTGTTTCACTCATTACAGTTCTTACTAGATCATAACTATTGGATAGGAGATTGAAGTGTGGTGGTAATGATGGTGGCCTGTCATGAAGTATGCATTCTAGACTGTTGTCACAATTACATCAACCCTATCCACATCTCCAGCCATCTAGCAGGATGTTTGTGTTACATGATGGCATCAACCCTATCCACATCTCCAGCCATCTAGCAGGATGTTTGTGTTACATGATGGCATCAACCCTATCCACATCTCCAGCCATCTAGCAGGATGTTTGTGTTACATGATGGCATCAACCCTATCCACATCTCCAGCCATCTAGCAGGATGTTTGTGTTACATGATGGCATCAACCCTATCCACATCTCCAGCCATCTAGCAGGATGTTTGTGTTACATGATGGCATCAACCCTATCCACATCTCCAGCCATCTAGCAGGATGTTTGTGCTACATGATGGCATCAACCCTATCCACATCTCCAGCCATCTAGCAGGATGTTTGTGCTACATGATGGCATCAACCCTATCCACATCTCCAGCCATCTAGCAGGATGTTTGTGTTACATGATGGCATCAACCCTATCCACATCTCAAGCCATCCTTCAGAATCTAAACCACACACATAAGACATAAAGATAATGAGCTTGAACAAGGGTGAAGACTTAGATTTTAGAACATTCCTAGAGCCAAATAAATGTCTTGTCATTGAAAGTTAAGTTGGTTGTTCATTTTACTCACAATAATTTGCCTTAGTTATCTATGACCACAGAAAAACATTTTTAATCCCAATGCTACAATAAATCTACAGACCTTAAAATAGTTTTCTTCAGCTAATAAAAACAAAATATTTGTTTCTAAAAATTTGTAAACATGTAAAAAAAAAAAAAAAAAAAAAATCATGAATGTGAGATGCATGCCAAATAGAATAAAAGCCTTTGGGAAACTTTTTTTACCTTGTTGCTAGCTTGAAAACTTCAGTAGCACAAACAGCTACAATAGAAAAAAACAACTGTTTATATGTTTATTTTAACATAAAGCTAATATGTGGCTACATTAATATACATTAATGTAATATATGACCAGTATAGTATATGTCTAATATAATATTTGACGAATGTAAAAATATTTCTCAAATTGTTTAGGCCTAATTGTGGACAAAATGCCTAATAAAATGTAAAGCAGGATATAAAAAAAAAAAAAAAAAAAAAACAACTGAAGGCTCTTAAAGGGAAAGGTTAAAAAAAACAAAAACATTCTGCACACTGTAGATTTAATTAACATTTTGGTAAAGTGGTGGAGTCCTTGGCTATAAAATAACAAATTCAAATTCTAGGTTAGCAAAATCTTTAAACAGGATGTGTTTCTTTAAGTATACAACATTTACTGAGACTAGTTAGTCATTGTGCTGGTCATACAGAATGTGTTTCTTTAATCTAAGTATACAACATCTACTGAGACTTTTAACATTTATTAACTTATTAAGCATAAAACTTTTAAAAAAAAATATTGCTTTCATTTCTAAATTCAAAATTATAATTTCAAAATGTTTATTTTTTTTTAATAGTTTAATTCAAATTATGCTGACATTTTTAGAGATATCAGCTGTTGTTGTTGTTTTTTTTTGCATTTGTAAAACTAAGTACTAACCCTAACCCTAAATTTATACTTGTGACAAAATTGTGACAAAAAAAATTACAAAAACTTTTATTCAACACATTAATTCCACCAAGAGAATTATGTTTCAGGTGATTTTTAAAAAAATATTGTTGTAATTAACATTTTGAAAAAGGTATAAATGAATATTAAATCCAAGACAAAAAGAAACAATACCCGTATCTGTACAATACTGCAATAGTTTCAAAAGTTGTTAAGTATTTTTCATTACCTGAAATGACTGCATTGGTGGATGCTACTGCAGGCATGATACGCTTTACTACACCTGAGGAAAATTGCCAAATTTAAACATGTTAAAGTTTATATTATATAAAAAAAAAAATTTTTTAAAGGACTTTTTTTTCAAAGAAATATTGTTATTTGAAGTATAAATGCATTTTATAAAAAGATAAAGAGAGAAAAACAGATGCAAAGAAAAGTGCATTGATCCAAAATTCATGCAGTAATGCTAAATTCAGCCAGTTTTGTGCTATATGACCCCTTGAAGCTTCAGACACCATGAAGATTCTACCCGTATAGACAATGACACTAAAAAAAGCTTGGTTTCAACCCATTATTTTTTTCAGTAATTTAAGCCAGAGCATACATGTCCGAGATTTCTTTGGCCCCAAGCTGATAAATTATGGACACCACTGAATTAATGTGTCATTGCCTCCTAAGTCGAGAAGCAATTGGAACACGGGAGAGAACGTAGCTACGGTCGGAGCAATGTCAACGTAAAGAAAGGACAGGCCTGTCATCAAAAGAAATTGAGAGCGATGCTAGAGTTTGACACTTTTGTAAATCTATAAATGTACTTTCCTAAAGTTGCAGAGTGCATATGAATGCTTGCATGATTTTGATGAAAGGAATGGAGGATGACTTCAGTAAGAGTGCATACAGATGAATCTTAAAAAAAGTGAATGTTGGTCGATGTCATACTTCTTTAATTACTATTTATTTATTTTAATTGCTTTAACTGTTTGATTAATTGTGATAAATTTGGACAGTCAGAGTCTAGGTAAAACATGATCCTAGATAAAATACTTTTAATTTATCACAATTAATAATACATTATGTGATACTTGCTTTTGGATATATTCAAATAATTAGCTTTTAAAAACTGATTTAGTAACTATTACAAAAAGAAATGCAAACCTTGTGTAAGTCTATAGTTGACTCCTGAAATGTTATACTGACTGGCTCTTTCCTGGGACTTTACTAGTATCCACTTGATATGGTTGGGGTCATCGCCATCTATAGCTACGCCAGCTGTTTCCAAAGACATTAATCAAGAGTTAGCACTTTTCCTTATGTATTCATAAGAAATATAATTATTCATTACTAATAGGATTAAATTTAATTAGTGATAATTTATTGTAAACCTTACAAAACTAGATATTATATAATGTACTATACTCTTAATACTGTGAAAAAGGTTGCTGTTTTTTTTCCCCAACTGATTTAAAATATAAAATAGTTTAATGTAATGTGCTTTTGGGCCATTTATAAGCTTATAATAAATTATGCAAAACTAATGTCAAGCTAGAATTAAAACAAAAAAGAAATAACATTTCTATGAGATTTTTTTTAGAACATTTCCAATTAAATTAAAAAAAACAACAGTATATGAATAGTTTGAATAA
Organism: Biomphalaria sudanica; assembly: GCA_036873155.1. Classification (NCBI taxonomy): domain Eukaryota; kingdom Metazoa; phylum Mollusca; class Gastropoda; family Planorbidae; genus Biomphalaria; species Biomphalaria sudanica. Next base: position 145,802 of record JAZGLO010000130.1, read on the forward strand.
TTTGTGTGTACATTTTTCTTAGAGTATTACAACTTGTTATATTTTATTTAGAATTTTATGAAGAAGAAAGTTACAGATTTATACTAATAGTAGAAAAGTTTGTTCTGAATTATTTGTATTCTAAAATTGTTTTATAGAATTTTTTTATTTTTTTTTTACTTTTAACTTTGTCATTGCAAATACTGTAAGAAAATGTTTATATCTTTATATTTCATTTAGCAAACTTTAATCTCTTGCAATGGACCATTATCAAATACTAAAGTTTTAGTGAATTATTTGTTACAAATAAATAGTATTTGTGTTTTACATTAAAATAATTATATGTTCCAAATATGTATTTGATTACCTTCTTTAGATTATTTTTTTTTTTTTAATTTAACCAATAGCTGCTGGATACTTAAGAATAGTTAAAGTATATATTTTAAATTCAAGATCTTATTCTAGAGGTTTCTCTTCTGTTAGGTAATACACTTGTGCTAAATACTGGCACTTGGTCCCCGGTAAAGGCGCAGTATATTATTACTGAATTGAACAAGATATTCTGTCATAATAATTAAGCCTTTTAATTTAATGCAAAGATCAGACAAGAAACTTGCTAACCTCCAAAAGGCTCTTCTTTTGGCCATAACAGTATCCTGACAAATTCTATGCAGTGTTCTGGCAGTCGCGGGGTGTGAGCTATTGTACACAGTGGGAAGTTCACCTGAGAAGTAAGAGTCACATTGTAGACAGAAAAGAAAATTACAATATCACATAACATGCAGGCTACATTACATTGATTACTGCTCTATGAGATATAGGCTGATAGGACCTTTACAGGGTAAAATAAAACATTTTTTTTTTGTGGATAGCCATACTGCATATGATTGAAAACAAGAGTTAAAGAAATCAAGGCATTAGATGTCACAACATGACAGAAGACTACTTAACAGTTGAAATAAATATCTACATGTCCATCACAAATTCTCAATTTAAAATGAAAAACTGAAAGTCCAGTCAGAAGTGGTGGCATATCAAGAAGCCTTGTTTTTATATTCAATTACTTTCCAATTATTCTGATAATTTTAGTGCATTAAGAAAACTAGTTTGCCCTAGCAGTTTAAAAGATGAAGTAGTAGAGCTGTACATAACAGTCTATCTCTGCTAGTAGAGTTTGACGTACAAATTCTATAAACACCAGTAATCTATTAACCACATGATCAATTCAACAATGTTTATATTTTAGACCTATTATATGCAAAGTCTTCTTTGGGAAGTCTGGAAGAACAACACATATAGTGTACAAGATAACTGTAAAATATAATCTTATTTGCTTTGGAGATAAACTTACTGTTAAGGCATAGGTCAATTTTATTTTATTTTAAAACAAGTCAAAATAATATTTGTAAAAAAAATGTTTGAACACACACACACACTCAGCCTGTAATCAAAGGATTCAGTTCCATTTGCATTCCAATAGGTTTCACTGTTATTCAGATTGAGACTCTCACTGTAACAAGACAGCTTGATAAAAAACAAGCTTAAAAGCGTTACCTGTGGTGGGTAAAGTCCAAGTGTACACTCCACACAGGCAGTAATTCCAGGCAAAATAACTCGGGCATTCCCTTTGAAACCTTCTGTTCCACCATCTACCATCGGAATAACACTGGATTGATCCAACGCACCATTTTCATACTTAAGCATGCTTATCTGGAGAAAAGGTTCAATAGATATATTTTTGACGAGATATTTTTAACTATATTAAGCTAAACTTAAATAAACCTAATTATATTTTTAACCTAACTGTTTCTAGAAAATAAATCTAACTACATTTGTAATCTAAATGCTTATAGAGTGTTTACTGCTTCTTAGCCATTTAAAAGTTTTAAATATATACCAACCAACATTCCATTAATCCATCGTCTAGCTATGATAGAATCTAAACCACACACAACAATGTGAAAATCTGAAAAAGTAAAAACATTTTCAATTCACATTAGAGGAGTTTAGGGTGCCTTGGTCAAGCTAGTTTTGAAGAGGTAATGAATGGACATTAGGGTGCCTTGGTCAAGCTAGTTTTGAAGAGGTAATGAATGGACATTAGGGTGCCTTGGTCAAGCTAGTTTTGAAGAGGTAATGAATGGACATTAGGAAACCTTGGTCAAGCTAGTTTTGAAGAGGTAATGAATGGACATTAGGGTGCCATGGTCAAGCTAGTTTTGAAGAGGTAATGAATGGACATTAGGGTGCCTTGGTCAAGCTAGTTTTGAAGAGGTAATGAATGGGAAATACATCGAAGAGTAATTGTTCATTCACAAAGAACTATTAATCAATTAATCAATCAAACAACAATTTTGAGACTAATATTCCCCATAGTTTGCAGCATCAGGGGCAATTGTTACATTTAGTAATAACTACATCTAATAAATATCTTAATCTCAATAAACTTAGGCAGCATTATATGTCTATAAAAACAAGAAGTAATAGTATTTTAAACATTTTTTAAAAAAATTTACCTCTATAAAAATCTTCATCAAAATCTTGAATTTTAGCAAAATGTCTGTTGTATAATTTAAGGAATATAACAATAATATTGTGTGTCATTTGTTCATTGTTGACATTTATTTAAGTTTATTTAACATTTATTTAAGTAAGCTTTTTTAACACTTATTTAGGTAAGTTTTTTTTAACATATATTTAATTAAGTTTAGATTCAAGGATACGGAGTTACTTTAGCACCTGGGATACGAGTATTGATGAACGCTGCAGCAACGTCAGCCTTAGCTTTGCCAACATCTTTTGCCCTGAAGTTATAAAAATACAATATACAAAAGTTGTTTTTTTAAAATGCCACAATATAATTTTAATATTATCAAGAAAAAAGTATCTTAGGAATTAGTTTGAAAATGCATGCAGTTCCATAAAAAAATGACATAAAAATAGAATCTATGTTAAAGATGATGTAAATAAGATTATTGAAAAGAAATTCTAATAGCAAACTTTAGCAGGCCTTGGCTTTAATAAACTATTTATTCTAGGGTTAAGTAGATTTTCTGAAAAATACTTTAAATTTTATCATTAAAAATTGACCTTCGTAATATAAAGGTAACATACATGAACAAATCTTTTTGTTGGTGATGACATATATGCTATTTAAGTAGATTATGTAATGTACTATTGTCTCCTGTTTCAAAGGGACAAGGAAACACTGGACTTCAGGCAATAAACTTATGATCTGAACTTACCATGAGAAAATTATAAACCTTAAGCAATAATAGAAGTTGAAGTCCAATTCAAATTAATATTACTGTATAGAGCTCCATTTTTCATTTAAATTCATATTAATTGACTGTCATTCATCTTGCCATAATTAAATTGTTGTTTATAGATATTTAGACTCATCAGCTGCTTAAAAGATATCTAGACTCATTCAGCTGCTTATATGGAAAGGGCTATTGTTCTTCAATAGATTTCTGCACACATTTCTTTACAAGCCTAAATGAACGTGCAGTTACAGTTACTCTTGTTTCTCTGGATATTTGTTTTGAGATTTGATTTTGTCTGAGCGGTGTGGTGGCTGAGTGGTAATGCACTTGGCTTCTAAACCGAGAGGTCCTAGGTTCAAATCTCAGTTAAGACTGGGATTTTTAAGGACACCTCTGAGTTCACTCAACTCTAATAGGTAGCTGACACTAGAAGGGGAAGTAAAGGTAGTTGGTCTCTGTGCTCGTCACATAATACCCTGCCCGTTAACTGTTGGCCATAGAAACAGATGACCTTAGCATCATTTACCTCATAGATCGCAAGATCTGAAAGGGGGAACTTTACTTTACTTACTTTGAGGATTTGGCTTACTCTTTGTGCTTGCAGCGCTATTGAATTACGAAAAAGAAGAACAACTGAACACATAATGTATAATATAAAAACAAATCACCTAAAGAGAAACTGTCTATTTAAATTAGAGACATCTATAGTGTCCATGTCAATTACATGAATATCTCTGAAACCCATTAAGGCCTGAAACAGACAAGAAAGAAGCAATGTTACGTTAAATATCCAATGTAAAAAAAAAAAAAAAAGACAACGATGTAAACATTTAGATGAAATGTTTAAAATCAGTTTAACACGACTCTAGAAAAGAAAAAAAAAACATTTAATGCAGCAGATTTAAGTTTTTCAACCATTTTATAAAAGATGTTCTTAAGTTGGATTAATCATTCTTTAAAAGATTATATTTCTAAATTAAAATTTACCAGATCTTTAAGTAATTCACAGCCTAAGCCTCCAGCTCCAATAACTAATATTTTACATGTTTCTTTTAAAAATGACAGGACCTGTACAAGAAATAATTATATAAGTATACATCAGTTCTACTAACTATTGGTATATGAGTAGGATTCGTTGATTAAATATTATATACATGATACAAAAAAAGGGATTTTGCCTCATCCTCTCATATCCTGATTGCAAGCTCTCCACATAACATTATATATTCTGCGTCTCATTGTGACACTGTGGTGGAAAGCTTAAAAAGAATACATCTATTTTTTTTATATTGTCAAATAGCTGAGGTACCCTTTAAGAGCTTGCCATCTATAGGAAGGATGATGTAAATGGCATTTGTTTCTGTAGTCTATGGTTAACAACCTGGGTGTATTGTGGCCATCACAACAACAAACACTAAATTGCCTTACTTTTCCCCAAATAATGTCAAGTATTTATTAACACATATATACATAATATATATATATAGAAGTTACATTGATGAATAACACACTCATAAATGTTACACCAGGCATTTGAGTTGGAGTTGGGTGGACTCAGGGGTGCCCTAAAAATCCTGAAATTTAATATATAACTGAAGAGTTATAAATCAGAGATATTTTAGAATATTAATACCCATATCTAGAAATTAATTTAAATGGTAAAATGCCTCTAAATGGTGTGCAGAACTGTGCACTAAACTGGGAGACTCTTAACTTTAGATTAGAATATAGATAGATCTCGATTCTAGAGATCCTAGTTCTAGTCTACTATATAATCTAGAGTCTAGTGAAAGGTTAGTGACAGTCTATAATTCTTTAATTAGTTTAAAATAAATTTCAGCTCACCTCTGGAGAAGGCTCAAAACTGGGATGTGCAAAAGGACCTGTCCGTAACAAAATTTTTTGTATATGATCCCATCGTCCTGGCCACTCTGTTTCCATTTAGAGAATCTATATAATTAAAATATAATATACTATAATATAATATAATATATAAAGTATTCAATAAGTACAGAGTCTAGAAGACTAGAGACTATGATTTTTTTTTTGACTTTTTTATGTACAGACTCACTCAGTCACATACATAAACTTGTGCCAAAGTTTTAGACTTTACACTTTAAAAAAGTTATAAAATACTAATGCTGCGGCACACAGTCACAGATTGTGACAGATGAGTTAACAAGATCACATTCACAAGATGTAGACTCTATTATACTCAAATTATAGTAACTACTAACTATACTAGACTACAACTCTATCAGACTAATCAGAGTCAGAGTCTATCGTCTCTCCGTCACTGACAAAATAGTAACTCTAGCTTTTCTAGATTGACACACTGTTACTCAGTTACTGAGTACTGTACTACTTTTAACACTACTTTATTGACACTACTAACTACTAGACTAATACACTACCCTAGCCTACAGTTTTTTTTTCCTACACTGAGTGTTACAGTTATGAGTTAGCAGTTACTACTTACATACAGCCTAGTGACTAATGTCACTAATGAGTAAGTCTAAGTCACTAATCTGACTAGTGTAAGTAAGTCTAAGTTACGCCGTACAGTCACAGTGACTAAGTCAGTAGCCTGAGTAGGTGGTGCCCTCCTAATTCTAAGGCCACTGCTCTGAGTAATTACCCTAGAATCTAGATTATATAATTTCAATAAAAGCTAACTAAAAGTAGACTCTAGAACTAAAAAAATTACGAAAAAGTATCGTAATATTAATCAATGTTGTCCGAAAGGTGACTCAAGATCCAATCTCTAGAATTTGCTCCTACAGTCCTACACTATAGATCTACACTGTAACTGTAGGATTAAAAAAAAACGTACAATTTATTTAGAGTAACATCCCTTTGTAATAGCCTATGTAGAAACAAAAGTGAAAACATTTATTTTTTTCTTTTACAATGAATAAGTCTTGTCTTTGAGTCGAAGCGGCGCCACGGTTGAAGACAAGTGAGAAGGAGGACAGTAGTTCATGTGGCTACGCAACCCCAGCTGCGACCTAAATATTTAGACACAATCAGCGTAGACATAACCATTGTCCGCTGCTGGTCTATTTAGATTTTGGATTCTTTTTTCACAGTCTACGTCTGTGCTCGGCAGTAGATTTTCTTTTGGTTTCCAATGTGTATCCCGTTGTTAGGTTTCTTGCAGGCCTAGATATCAGTCTTAAGAACTTTAAAAGGAAGGATGTGCTAATATGTTTATATTACGTCATTGTTTATTGTGAATGTTTTGTAAGAAAGTAGGATGTGACGCAAATAAAAAAGATAGTTTTCTATGTCTACTTGTATAAACGCAAAGTCTCTTCTTATCTTATATAATACAGACGTTAGGCTACTTCAAAAAAAAAGAAGATGATTACGTCCTACGCGTCATGCATTCAGTCATGCATATGAAACCAATGACTTAAAGTCTGCCAAGTCACTGGTTTTCCTGGCTAGCTCAGGCAACCCATTCCATGCTCTAATAGCACTAGGGAAGAAGGAGCATTTGTACTAATTTGTCCTAGCATATGGGATGAGGAATGTGCCTTTATCTTTGTGTCTTTCTGAGTATTTTATTAAATTTTGTTTTTGTATTTGAAGATTATTGTTCAGTGTTTTATGTAGAATTGCTACTTTACTTTTGAGTCTTCTTTCCTGAAGGCTTTCAAAATTTAGTGATTTTACTAAAGGTGTTACTCTAGTCAAATGTCTCTGTTATTATTATTGCTATTATTAATTAATAATAATACTAATTTTATTTATAAAGCGCTGTTAACAAACAAAATGTAGGCTCAAGGCGCTGTAATAACATTACAAACACATACACGACAGAATGACAGTTAATCTAAAAAAGTTTTAAACAGATAGGTCTTAATGTTCTTCTTAAAAGTGGTGTAGCATGTTGTCTGTCTGAGATCAATGGGGAGTGAGCTCCAAACCTTTGGTCCGGAACTCACTTCCCATTAATTAATGTCTGCAGTATGTTATCTGTGACAACAGAACACGGTGTCAGATTTGGTGTCAGATTGGTTTAAAGCGCTGGTAACAGCTAGTGGTTTCTAAATTGCTAAAAGTACATTTTATTTGTATCAAGTGGTGTCGTTAGTTTATTTTGTTTTAGATCTAGACATAGAATCTATAGGAATATTGGAATTATTCGATCCTCCTAAACCGTTGCCACTAGACGGTAGTGTTACGTATCTAGGCGTTGTTTTTTTTTTTTTTCTTTTCTTTCTTTGACCTGTTGCGGTCAAGAGACGGGTAGGTTGTCTGCCCCTTGTGTAATAAGTTTTTTTTTTCTTTTTTATTCGTCAAGCCACACAGACAGTGACCGGTCCTTGACCTGTGTGTGTACCTCTGGTTGAAAGGAGGGTGTTTTTTTTTCTGTCTCTTTGAAGAGCGTTCTAGATCTGGGAAATTGATGACGTATTTGGTTCGAGAAATTCCTAGATTTGTCTTGAGATCGACGCGCGGTAGATTATATAAAGACCGCCCGCGTGACGTTGACAGACAGACATACGGAGACAGCCGTGAGACAGAATAGCGGAGACATTGCGTGACCCGTGCGTGGTATACCATTTATCGTGTAAGTTAAGATTTTTCAAGGCCTTGTTTGTATTTGTAATTATATTTTCAAACTCTTGTATTGTAATATTTTTACATGCCATTTTTGTAAAAGGGTTTTGGTCAACCCTTCCAATTTGTATTGAGTAAATGTTTGTTTGTTTTTTGCTTTATGTGATACAGTTAAAAGTACTATTCGAGTTATCTTTTATTAAACATTAAGTTGATATTTTACCTTCCGATTTCTTGTGTCATTTTTTTTGTTATTCATTATAAGTCTTTGATTAAATTCAGACTTAAGATAAGTGACACAACTACCTTTTTTTTCTCTTGTCACGTTCCCCTAGGCAAGCCATTTAAAAGTAGAATTCAATTCGTAATACGTGACAAAAGAAGTTTGGGGGCTCGTCCGGGATATTTTTCTGAACCTATTTTCGTCTTACTTGAGTAATTTTGTAAAGGCGAAGTTGACTTTAACAAAAAATTTTTTGTGTGTCAAAGAGTCGGAAGTAAAGTATCAATAGTATTGACCAAACTCTCTTAAGGTTTTTTTGTTGTACTGATTTTGTACTGTATATTTACATTGTATACATATTTTTGCTTGATCGTTTGCTAGTTAGTCATGGATATTCAGGTTTTTCTTGCAAATCCCTCTGTGGAAGAGCTTGATGCTTTTACTAGGAAGGAACTGGTCCTTATTTCTAAACATTTAGGGTTAAAAATAAAATCAAATGCCCTTAAACAAGAAATAAGAGATAACATTGTAATCCATTATGTAGACGAGGAAGTATTTTCTGAAGACCTTTTAGAAACCCTTAGACCCGATGAGGGTAAATCAGATTTAGAACTTCAGATAAAATTAAAACAAATGGAAATAGAAGCCCAGAAGGAAATGGCTAGAGAGCAGAGAGAAATTAAACAAAAAGAATTAGAGCTTGCAGCGGCTCAGAAAGAAATGGAAATGAAATTACAAATAGAGTTTAAAAAATTAGAGTTAGCTGCTAATGTAAGACCAGATTCTTCCCCTGCCAGTCATACTGCTGAAGCAACAAAATTTTTGAAAATAATTCCACGCTTTAATGAAGCCACAATTGACAATTATTTTCCACAATTTGAACTTTGTGTGAAAAATTTTAATGTACCTGAAACTTTGTGGCCCACTTTGCTGCTAACAGTTTTGACTGGTAGAGCTGCAGAGGTATTTTGTTCTTTGACCATTGAACAACAAAAAGATTATAATGTTGTTAAGGCCTTAATTCTTAAGGCATATGAACTTGTTCCGGAAGCTTACCGAAAGCAGTTCAGGGATTGTCGCAAATCGGATGGCCAAACCCATGTAGAATTCCTGCGGGAAAAGGAGCGACGCTTTGAGAAATGGCTCACTTCCAAGGAAATCGGCACCGACTTTGCCAAATTCAAGAACCTAATGCTGATGGAAGAGTTCAAGAGTTGTGTGCGGCTGGACGTCCGTACGCATATAGCTGATCGTGGCGAGGAAGATGTGCACAAGGCTGCAGTGTTGGCAGACGATTATATAATATCACATCAATTTGCCAAGTATACGACGGATGTCAAGCCAAAACAAGTCAAACAGCCTGAGTCCATTGCTAGCAACTCCATCAAGAACAGCAGTACAAACGACAGAAAACCTACTACAAGTAAAGCTACTTGTTCCTACTGCAAACGAGAAGGCCATAAAATTGACGATTGCTGGAAACTGAAGAAGAGAAACGAAAAAGCTCCTTCAAAAGTCAGCGCTTGCACAGTACAGTGGTCGTCGAGGTTTACTCCCTCATCCTCAAGTCATATCAAGAATACCTCGAGACCACCTGTTTCAAATGTATTGACTGTACAAGACTCTCCGAAAATGTCTCCACGGTGTTCAAATGACTCAACAGTGAGTTCTTCAAATTCATCTTTACGATGTTCCAATGACTCAAACAAGAGTTTTTCAAATACATCAAGCCGATGTTCCAATGACTCAAACAAGAGTTTTTCAAATACATCAAGCCGATGTTCCAATGACTCAAACAAGAGTTTTTCAAATACATCACATCGATGTTCCCATGACTCTATCCAGAGTTCCCATAATACATCACCCCGATGTTCCAATGACTCTATCCAGAGTTCCCATAATACATCATTCCGATGTTCCCATGACTCCATCAAGAGTTCCCATAAGACATCACCCCGATGTTCCAATGACTCCATCAAGAGTTCTCCAAATACATCCACAAGATGTTCTACTGACTCAAGAAAGAGTTTCTCCACTGCGTCTCCTAGAGATGTCAATGACTCCAGCGAGAGTTTGACCCAAGTCCAGTCTGCATCAACCAAAATTGATGTTTTATTAGAGGATTTTAAGCCTTTCATTTCGGAAGGATTTGTATCACTACCCGGTGATTCTACAAGTCTACGACCTATCACCATTTTGAGAGACACAGGTGCCTCACAATCGCTACTTTTAGAGGGTATCTTGCCCTTGTCAAAATCATCATCGACTGGGAAGAGCATCCTGTTACGAGGCGTAGAGCTTGGATGTATAGATGTGCCTCTACATCTAATCGACATAAAGTCAAATCTTATTACTGGACCGGTTGTTGTAGGTGTCCGACCAACATTACCATTGGAAGGCATCTCGTTGCTGTTAGGCAATGACTTAGCAGGTGGAAAGGTGATAGCCGAACCCATCGTCACTCAAACACCCGACTTATCTGCCACACCCGAGGAAGACCTAGAGTTATATCCAGCGTGTGCAGTAACAAGGGCAATGAGGTTGAAAGCATCTCAAGAAGAGAACGTCGTCAAGGCCAACAGTAACCAAGATGATGTGGACTTGAGCACCACATTCTTTGCTTCTCTTGAAGAAGAACCAACGCCAAATTCTGAAAAGCCGGCATCAACTCGAAAACAGTTGATTGAGGACCAAAAGAAGGATCCAGAGCTCGCCAAACTCCGAGAAACCGCAATGACATCACAAGAGGCAGAGCTAGCATCAACGTGCTACTACATCCAAGATGATATGCTCTTCAGGAAATGGAAACCTCCAGACGCATCCAACGAAGAAGAATGGAGAATATGCCATCAAATCGTGTTACCAGAAAGATACCGAGCGTACATCATGAATCTGGCTCATGACACACCAATGTCAGGTCATCTCGGCATCCACAAGACATACCACAAGATTATGTCACACTTCTTCTGGCCACGTTTGAAGAAAGATGTCATCCAGTACTGCCGATCCTGTCATGCCTGTCAGATGGTTGGCAAGCCAAATCAAAAGATCCCTGTTGCTCCTCTGAAGCCGATTCCAGCCTTTGAAGAACCTTTCAGCAGAGTACTTATTGACTGTGTTGGTCCTCTCCCAAGGACAAAAGCTGGCAACCAATACCTGTTGACCATTATGTGTGCTTCAACTCGTTTTCCTGAAGCTATTCCTCTAAGGAACATAAAAGCATCAAACATTGTGAAGGCCTTAATCAAGTTCTTTACTCTATTTGGTCTACCAAAGTCCATCCAATCGGACCAAGGAACGAATTTCACGGCCAATCTTTTCAAGCAAGTCATGACTCAGTTGGGCATCAAACACTGCATGTCGAGTGCGTATCATGCCGAGTCGCAAGGCGCTCTTGAGCGATTCCATCAGACTCTCAAGAACATGATCCGAACCTATTGCTTTGAGCACGAAAAAGACTGGGACGAAGGAATCCACATGCTGCTGTTTGCAACCCGTGAATCCGTCCAGGAATCGTTGGGATTCAGCCCTTTTGACTTAGTCTTTGGCCATTCGGTGCGCGGTCCCTTGAAATGTATAAAAGAGACTTTGTTGTCACCAACAGCCACTGAAGGACTTTTAGACTATGTAATTAAGTTTAAAACTAGACTTTATGATGCTTGTGTTCTGGCCAAAAATAATTTACAAAACACCCAATCCAGCATGAAACGCTGGTATGATAGAAAGGCCCGTGTTAGAGAATTTTCTCCCGGGGATAAGGTGCTTGTATTTTTGCCCATACCAGGTCAACCCTTGCAAGCCAGATATTTTGGTCCCTATGAAATTGAGACCAAAAGTAGTGACCTCAATTACACAATCAAAACTCCTGACCGTAGGAAAAAGACTCAGCTATGTCATATAAACATGCTGAAGCCTTGTGTATCTAGGCCAGATCACTCAGAGAAGAGTAATTGTGTTTTAAATACAGTCAAAAGTTGTTCAAATAGCCATGTTTCTCCTATTGATGATGATATTGTAAAGGAGAAATTTGGACAATACAAAATACCTAATTCTTTTGTATTACAGAATTTGGATGTAAAACTGTCTCATCTGTCTTCGACAGAAAGGCCAGTTATCATGAAACTCATTAATGAATTTAATGACATTTTTTCTGATGTACCAAAACAGACTAATGTTATAATGCATGATGTAGATGTTGGCGAGGCTACTCCAGTCAAGCAGCATCCTTACAGGGTCAACCCTGAAAAACTTGCCATACTTAGGTCAGAAATCAAGTATATGCTTGAAAATGACCTCATTGAACCAAGTTCCAGTAGTTGGAGCTCCCCATGTGTCTTGATACCTAAACAGGACAAGACTTATCGTTTTTGTACAGACTACCGTAAGGTAAATGCTGTAACAAAGACCGATTCGTTTCCTATCCCTAGGATAGACGATCTCATAGATCGTATTGGTGACGCTAAGTACATCACCAAAATAGACCTACTTTCAGGTTATTGGCAGGTTCCCCTGACTGATAGGGCAAAGGAAATCTCCGCCTTTGTCACCCCTGATGGTCTGTACCAATACAAAGTGATGCCATTTGGCATGAAGAATGCTCCTGCCACTTTCCAGAGAATGATAAATGCCCTGCTTGCTGACATGGAGAATTGCCACGCATACATAGACGATGTAGTAATTTTTAGCCAAGATTTTTCTAGCCATTGTAAACAACTGCATTGTCTTTTTACTAAACTGTTACATGCAAAAATTACTGTAAACCTGAGTAAGAGTGATTTTTGCCAGGCTTCCATCCAATACTTAGGCCATATTGTAGGACAAGGCCAGGTGAAACCTGTAATGGCCAAAGTAGAAGCTATCCAAGCTTTTCCTATCCCTGCTGATCGGAAACAACTCCGAAGATTTTTGGGAATGTCTGGATATTATAGAAAATTTTGCGAAAATTTTTCTGTCATTGCCAGTCCTTTAACAAACCTCCTGAGAAAGAACGTCCGATTTACTTGGACGGATGAATGTCAGAAAGCCTTTAACCAGATCAAGCAGATATTATCTAGCTCTCCCATTTTGATGGCTCCTGACTTCGGAAAACCTTTTAGGTTAGCTATTGACGCCAGTGACACAGGTGTTGGGTCAGTCCTTTACCAAGAAGATAATTTCCAAGTAGAGCACCCTATTTGTTTCTTTTCCAAGAAATTTAATAGACATCAAAGAAATTATTCTACTGTGGAAAAAGAATGTCTTGGGTTGATTCTTTCTATACAACACTTTGATTTTTATATCAGTGGGTCTAGATGGCCACTGGTTGTATTTACTGACCACAATCCCCTTACATTTATCCACAAAATGTCTGGCAAGAACCAACGACTTCTCAGGTGGAGTTTATTTTTACAAGAGTACAACCTAGATCTTAAACACATAAAAGGCAGCGAAAATGTTATCGCCGATGCCTTATCTAGATTGTAAAAAGTATTTTGATGTATATATTTTTTTATATATATCATGATAAATACATTCTGTAATGTAAATATTTTTTTTGTAGTTCTAAAAAGATTTCCATTTCGTGGAAATGTAAACTTTTTATTTTTAGGGGGGAGGTGTTACGTATCTAGGCGTTGTTTTTTTTTTTTCTTTTCTTTCTTTGACCTGTTGCGGTCAAGAGACGGGTAGGTTGTCTGCCCTTTGTGTAATAAGTTTTTTTTTTCTTTTTTATTCGTCAAGCCACACAGACAGTGACCGGTCCTTGACCTGTGTGTGTACCTCTGGTTGAAAGGAGGGTGTTTTTTTTTCTGTCTCTTTGAAGAGCGTTCTAGATCTGGGAAATTGATGACGTATTTGGTTCGAGAAATTCCTAGATTTGTCTTGAGATCGACGCGCGGTAGATTATATAAAGACCGCCCGCGTGACGTTGACAGACAGACATACGGAGACAGCCGTGAGACAGAATAGCGGAGACATTGCGTGACCCGTGCGTGGTATACCATTTATCGTGTAAGTTAAGATTTTTCAAGGCCTTGTTTGTATTTGTAATTATATTTTCAAACTCTTGTATTGTAATATTTTTACATGCCATTTTTGTAAAAGGGTTTTGGTCAACCCTTCCAATTTGTATTGAGTAAATGTTTGTTTGTTTTTTGCTTTATGTGATACAGTTAAAAGTACTATTCGAGTTATCTTTTATTAAACATTAAGTTGATATTTTACCTTCCGATTTCTTGTGTCATTTTTTTTGTTATTCATTATAAGTCTTTGATTAAATTCAGACTTAAGATAAGTGACACAACTACCTTTTTTTTCTCTTGTCACGTTCCCCTAGGCAAGCCATTTAAAAGTAGAATTCAATTCGTAATACGTGACAGTAGTCTATCTGAAAGATGGACAAAATGAAGACAAAGTTTTGAACTGTTTATGGTCGCCACTGAAAAGAATACGAAGGCCGAGCCATCAGTGAAGAAAGCTTAATATTGTTACACCTTTACATCAATATATTCCCTTGGGGAGATTAAAGCTAACAATGTACCAATAATACATACCATCGCACCAAAGCTGATCAAAGCCTATGATTCTAAAGGAAATAATTAATACAATCATATTATCACTGGCATCCTCAGCGAGTGTCATATGCCTGCACGGGAGCCTTTAAGTGCAGACAAAACTCCTATATACCGTTATAAACCACATTAAGCTAATGCAATGGGTTCTTTCGTCCATTATGTTACAAAACATTTAGGCCCCTAGTGCTTCACGTAGGCAGTGGTAATACGAAATGGAAATGTTTATAATTCGCTTCACCAGTTTTGAAATCTTTTATCGCGGGGAAAGGTTTCCAAAATGTTGAGTAACAAGTCCTAGTTTATGAGAACCTATTAAGAGCAAATAAATGCAAGCACGTGATCAGTTCAACTTGGCTATCAAGAGTTGATTTAGGCATGCGCATAGACTACTTCCTCAGCGTATGGTATGCAAATAAATACAAAATAATAATAAAAAATAGCACATTATGACCAAAAGCAAAAAAGGTTTTAAATTGGATAACCGTTTTGGAGGCGAAAAACTGGCTTAAGACAAAAGTTTTAAATATTTCAGAGCCATCGTCTCAGAAGGAGCTAAACATAAACTACTGGCCAGAATTGTCCACACGCAGTAGGTCTACTTGCAAAGTTAATCTGGAAAGACAAAAGCCTAGCCCTCGGCCACATTTTTATATGCTTGCAAATCTTGGACGCTAACTGCAGAATTAGAGAGGAGAATCCTTACGATAGTCATGGAATTGAGATGCTATTAAACATTACTCATTACTCATTAAATACTCTTTCAGGCATCGCTTAACCAGGGCAGAGTACCAAAGGACTGGAAAGAAGCTAATGTCACCCCCCTATTTAAAAAAGGAGAAAAATCTGATCCAGGAAACTACAGACCAGTATCACTTACCAGCATCACATGTAAAATCCTAGAACACATAATATGTAGCAACATCATAAACCACTTAGACAAACATAATGTCCTCACCCCATACCAACATGGCTTTAGGAAATATAAATCATGTGAAACACAACTAATAGGACTAATTGATAATTTTTCAAAAGGTTTAGATAATAGTGAACAAATAGATGCTATTTTAATAGATTTTTCCAAGGCTTTTGACAAAGTTCACCACCATAGTTTGCTTAAAAAATTAAAATATTTCGGCATTAATGGTTCACTGCATCAGTGGATTAAAGATTTTCTGATAGGGAGAGAACAAACTGTAATAATAAATGGCTCTAAATAAACACCAATAACAGTAAACTCAGGTGTACCTCAAGGAACAGTCTTGGGTCCACTACTATTTTTAATTTACATAAATGATTTACCAAATTGCATTAGTTCAGGAACAAAAGTCAGATTATTTGCAGACGATTGCATAATATATAGAACAATAAAAACAACACAAGACACAGATATTTTACAAAGAGAATTAGATGAATTACAGAAATGGGAATCAAATTGGAGCATGTCTTTCCACCCAGAAAAATGTCAGTTGTTAAGAGTAACAAAAAAACTAAAACGAATTAATTCCACTTATCTTATTCATGGCAAACCAGTAGCACAGACTAAAAACTCAAAATACCTAGGTGTTATAATAAATGAAAAACTGTCATGGAATCCACATATTGATGAAACTATTAAAAAATCTAACAAAGCATTAGGGTTTATTAAAAGAAATTTCTATATATCAAATAAGAACATAAAACTAAAATGTTATTTAACCTTGGTTAGGCCAATAATAGAATATGCATCCACCGTTTGGGACCCCTCAACTCAAGAAAACATTAAGAAACTGGAACAAACACAAAATAGAGCAGTGAGATTCATAACAAACGAATATTCACATTTGACTAGAGTAACACCATTAGTAAAATCACTAAATTTAGGAAGCCTTCAGGACAGAAGACTCAAAAGTAAAGTAGCAATTATACATAAAACACTGAACCATAATCTTCAAATACAAAAACAAAATCTAATAAAATACTCAGAAAGACACAAAAATAAAGGCACATTCCTCGTCCCATATGCTAGGACAAATTTGTACAAATACTCCTTCTTCCCTAGTGCTATTAGAGCATGGAATGGGTTGCCTGAGCTAGCCAGAAAAACCAGTGACTTGGCAGAATTTAAGTCATTGGTTAATATGCATGACTAAATGCATGACGCGTAGGACGTAATCATCTTCTTTTTTGAAGTAACGTCTGTATTATATAAGATAAGATAAGATTATATAAGACATTATAAGAGGATACTGGGTATCGCCTACTGACACCTACATAGACCACACTATAAAAAAAACGCAAACAAAAACTGTAGATCGCTTCCCTTCCCGTCTTCCTGCGGGAGGTTCGGGCTAGGCTATAATTATCTTCCAATCTGAAAGAGCACCCAAAACATGTTAAACAAAATTTAAAAAATATCACGAAATCCTCGGGGCTTGCTAAGACTTTAATGTAGGGAAAGCCTAGGTACCAGGAAAAAAAAGAAGAGGCAGACAGAGGAACCGATTGTAAGAAGACGCGCCTGTCATTGAAAGAGATGCCAAGACATGAAAAAGGGCAATAAATGCTACTTAATGATAGATGTGGATATATGTATAATGTATATATATATATGGATTAAGTCCCCTTATTACGTTTTTTTCTCCCACTTTCCATTTTCAGATCAAAAGTTTAAATTTTACAGAATTATTCATAGTCAATAACAATACTAGTTACTTTTGTTATAGATAACGGAAAGGGAGATAAACCCCGTAATTTTCAGATAAATGGCTTTACTTAGCGGTTCCTTCCCTCAAATAAGCTTTGTTTTTCAAAATTATTCTTTTTTTCTATTGCTTGTTTGTGATCTGTTTAGTAAGCTTTACACCAAAAAAGAAAATTACAAAGAGCTTTTTTGTTTCATTGTTTTTATTAGTTAATGTTTTAAACATACATAATCTTTCTTATTTGTTAAGGATACCAGATTTTACAATAAACAAACATTGAATATAAATATACATGGGATGCCTTAGTTGTTCCATTTTAAAAATATACATTTATAATATATAATTGGAAATTGCAGCTTAGATTCAATAACAGTGACTTGTATGTAAAAATATAAAAGAATGCTGACTTCTGTAGCACACAAACTACAGATATTTTTATAACATAGATGTTTGCAATCTTTCTGTCAACAATGTTTAAAATATTGTCATGTTATTCAATACAAAAAAATATTATTTAAATAAAACAAAAGATTGACAATGCAATCACTCAAATTGTTCGTTAGTGAGATATTCACATTTGCTAATAGGAAAGGCTAACTGATATCCTAGGAATAATTTTTCCCCTACATTATGTTGTAATTCTATTTTATAAAAACAGTCTAACAATTAATGTTTGTATTTAAATTAAAAAAAAACCCAGCCCTTGTCTATCTTTTTGTAAATTTAAAGTAGATAAATAATGTCAAGAACAAGAGACTAGCAAATACGACTTCTTTAATGTTTAGGAGGCATTGTTTGATTTCTCAAATCATTAGCGTCATGGCTGTCAGCACATAGAAGAGATAAATGGTTTGTATTCAAAGATAAATGTTCCTGTATCTTGTGCATTGTTACCATAGAAAAACTGTATAAAACACTAGTGTCTCCATGTATAAATTAGATGGAAGCTTGCTAGTATGTTAGCCTATTCCTCTATATTAATTTGTCATAACAAAGACTGCACAGAGAATGGAGTGTCAAGAATTCAATATACATTGTCTAAAAACAAAATAATTGCTAAACTTAATAATGACTGATAAATGAAGTCAATTGAATTGACATAGACTGCTCTAGGGACATAACAAAGAAGAAAAAAGTGAAAAGCTAAATGGTAGATAAATAGAGAAAAAGTTACAGGAGGTTGGCTTACTGTTCCAGACAGGTAGAGGCTATAATGCAAGATGAAATGGTGCTCCATTGCTGATGGAAAGAGATTTGGTGATGGCATAGCTTGCATATAAACATTGTTAGTATTTAATCATGCTTTTGAGTGCAAAAAAAACAAAGCTTTGTTTTTTAAATGTAAGACATGTATTGCATGTATATATTTTGAATATAAAATGAGTGAATATTAGAAGTAAATGTCTTAACCACGGAGCAAGTAGCCAACCAAATAAAACAGAATGTTATTGAAACTGAACTAACTGAAGTCAACTGAGAAAAATGTTATAAGAGTCAATGTTAATGTTGAATGTTGTACTCATAAAGATAAAACAATAGGAATTATTCTTGTCATAAATAATTATAACTTTTATAAAGCACTACTTTCATGCTTATGCTCAGAGAGCTATGGTCCAATTTCATTTGTGGACCAGTGGTGGGAGGGGGTATTTGGGGAAGGTTTTCCATGCTGCCTTTTGGCACTCAGTAAACACAACTCTGCTCGAGTCAGGTGTGGAACCTCGAGCCCCCTTCATAGGTAGCCAAGCCAAGTTCAAGCTTACTTAGCCTCTCGATCATGCATTCTGCAAAGGTTATGCAAAGTTGTTTTTTCTGGGGGTTATGAATAAATAGAGCATTAATTGTTCGTCTTGTTGAATAATACAAGTGGCTCTGTCATAATCTATGTTAAGAACTAGAGTGACTCCAGGATGCCAGATGAGTTAGATTTGTTTAAATATCAGTTTATATCATTTCATCTCAAGTTGAATTAGTCTATATTGCCATAAAAGTTCTATTTAGTTCTGTTCACAAAAGAAGTTTATTCAAGCTATTTCAAGTTTTACATTGATATATATATAGTTGTCTACTAGCAATCTGGTGCTATAAGTCAACAACTGACCACAACAATAAATAAAGCACACACATTTTTTTTTCAAATAAAACTATATCTTGAATCTCAAGCTTAATCTGAATTAGAGGATGAATCTGAAGCCAAATTGAAAAGAAATGTATGCAATGGCTACTCTGCAAGTTTATGCCAAACAGCTTCTTTGTTATAAAACTTAGAAATACTTTGATAATTTACATATTTTCTTTATTACACAAAAATAAGAAAAGAAAGTTTGATTGAGACTGATTGAATTCATAATAATCAATTACTCAATGTTTCAGAGTGTGCTTCTTAACAATCAAGAAATTTAATCAGAATTTCAGGTGAACATTTTAAGTACATAAAAATAAGCCAAACAAATTTTGGTGCTCCTTATAAAAGAATCTGAATACTATCAAAACCATGACATAGACATGAATTCATGTAAATTACATTCAAATCAATACCAGTTGTAAAATATTAATGGCAGGGTGTGTACAATTGTAAAGGGTGTCACAAGCACAGAACAAATTTTGAACAAATTTGTAAATTTCCCTACAAAAAATGATTTTTAAAACCCATAAAAAAAAAATAAGGACAATCTAAACATATCTGACATGGATCAAAACTACTGTATATTTTGGAATAGCAAAGCAACTACTGAATTAACTCCTCGTAATATTGCAACAACATTTTCCCAATCTGATTTGAAGTTGGGCGTTTTCGAGGGTCCTGATCCCAGGCTTGCTGTATTAAATCTTTCCAGAACTGTGTTGGGGCATATACCATTGTTAGACTAGGACGCCAGAGAGATTCAATAGCAACCTAAAAAAAAGTAAAATAGTAGGACGTAATCATCTTCTTTTTTGAAGTAACGTCTGTATTATATAAGATAAATAGCACACATTGCCTTACAAATGATCCCATTGTAACATTAATCAATTATATTAAATTAATAAATTAATTTGTACTTAATATTACTAAAGCAGTAACTTTTTATTTCATTTTATTCTATAAAACCTTTAGTAAGTACAATAAAAAAAATTAAGCCTTATTTTATTTATATCACAATTAGTAATTTTCATATATGATAGATAACTATAAACAACAAAGTTTTTGATGTATCCTGTGTACAGAAAATAAGAAATAATCTATGTATTTTAAAAGGTATACAATAATTTTGTTCACTTTTTAAGCCTGAAAAATCAATTTTTAACAATCTTGTATCACAAAGTAATGTTTTATTATTTACTTGGCTACCGGTACTTTATCTTTGAATATATCATCCTTGACATTGTTTAGTTCTGCTATTTATTTCAAAATCTCTCGAGCCAATCTTTTCCTTTTCCTACATTTTTCTTTAACCTTTAAAACGCGTGTGGTGGTTTAGCCTCTAAACATCAGAATTGTAATTCCATTTCATATGCACTCATTCTAAAACAGCTCAGCACTTTAAGGGTTAAGCTACCTTCTATCACCCTTCACTTTCCTAAATAAATTCTTGTTCATCTTTTTGTGTTTAGTTACCTAAAAATAATGTAACCCTGATTTATCATTAAAAATTAAACAAAGAGGAGATTACCCAATCTAGGTTATATTTATTTTAATAAAACGTATAAGTGGTATAAGTGTCGTAATGCATATGAAAATTTTAAACTATGTCATCGCCAATGTAAAGATCATAAAGGTATTTCTTTTTTTTAATTTTAAAAGCTTGGGGTGTTATGACTAAACATTTATGGCATTATTACCTTCAGGCCACCTTGCATTTCTGTAGATGCATATTTTGCTAGATCTTTCCCATACCACAGCTCCCACATAATCATGGCCAGGCTGTAACAAGAAATATTAACTACTGATAATATATTATAGTCATTATTAGATTTAGTTAGTAAGTAAAATAATGTGGGCTGAGTGATAAAGTGCTTTGTTTCTGTACCGACAAAGTGAAGTAGAGTTCCCCCTTTTCAAACCATGCAGTCTATAGGGGGGCTGATGAGGTTAAGGTAATCTGTTTTTTTTTAACAATGGTTAACAAGCAGGGTGTCATGTGGCCAGCACAAGGAACAGCCACCCTTTACTTTCCCCAACTTAAAGTCATAGGTACCCATTAGGGTTGGGTGGACTCAAGGGGGGCCCTAAAAATCCCAAAATTCACAATCCCAGTATTCACCTAGATTTGAACCCAGGACCCCAGGTGGTTTGGACACCACCGCCCCTAAATAGACTGGGCTTCATGAACTTTCTAGCATCCCTTAGTCCTCCAAACTCTAGAAATGGGTACCTAACATATGTCGTGAAAGTAAAGGAAGTAAAGGTGGTTGGTTTTGTGTTATTATTCAAGTTAGTAAATGTATTACTTTTGGACATTATGATCTAAAAGAAATGATGATACAAGATTCATCTGTTTCTATGGGTGACAGCTGGAACTCAAACTCAAAAATCCCTGAGTTCAGAATCAGGTGATTAAGCATTCGGCCACCATGTTCGTTTAGTTAGCAAGACATAAAATCCTGGCTATAATTTTTAACAGTAAAATAATTACTAAAAAAAACTACAGTAAAAGTTTTTTTTCACCTGTAAATGTCAGCCTTGGTATCATACTTGT
The DNA here is from genome assembly GCA_036873155.1 of Biomphalaria sudanica. Taxonomy (NCBI): domain Eukaryota; kingdom Metazoa; phylum Mollusca; class Gastropoda; family Planorbidae; genus Biomphalaria; species Biomphalaria sudanica. The sequence continues at coordinate 167,750 of JAZGLO010000130.1, forward strand.
CTGTAAGTAGTAAGATTTCAGGTCCCATGTAGACTGGTGTACCAATACACACTGTGAGAATGTCCTTGACTTTTTTGGCCAAACCAAAGTCTGCTATTTTCACAATGCCCTCAGCAGTAAGCTATAGCCACAAAAGATTTTAAAATGTTTGAGTGTGATTCATACAGTATGTCAATGTTTGTGTATATCAGTATAGCAATTAATGCTTTGTTTATATATGACATTGGTCATTGCATTGTCATTAAAACTACAGAGTCTGGAAATGGGATAGGATAGAAATACAAAAGAGAAGGGAAAGAAAACATTTTTCTTTTACTAGATCCAAACCAAATATTTAGATCCATACCAAATATTTAGATCCAAACCAAATATTTAGATCCAAGCCAAATATTTTGTTTCACATGTTCCTTCAGAATTGAAGATCATTATATTCATGTCCAAATCTCCTGCAAGATAGTGGTGGTGTGGTAATGGATATGGTTTGAACCCAAGACCATCAGATGAAAGTCCAGAGTGCATATATACAACATGACCAGGCAGTCATTCATATTATTAGGTTATAAAAATAATAATAATGAATAAAAAAATGATTTTTTTTCCTCTTTAACGAAACTCGACCCTGGCAGTGCCAGAGAATGAATACTCTTTCATTTCTAACATAATAATAACAATAAAAGTTTATTGTTGATCACAGAATAACATACTTTAAATGATAAGTGCATCAATATTGGTAATTTCTCTAAAAAATCTTAAACACAATATTAAAAAGCGATGTCATAAAGTTTGCTATCTATTTCTGCTCTTTTTTTATTTACAGGCTTGCACAGAGTTGTATACCTGGATCTAATATAATGTAAATATAAAACTGCAATCTCAATATAAGCAAAGAAAGGCACATTTCTTTTTTCATATGCTACAGGAAATTTGTTTAAGTGGTCTATTTTCCTAGTGCCATCAAAGCGTGGAACTGGTTGCTGGAATCAGCCAGGAAAACTAATGCCTTTGTAGAGTTTAAGTCTCTAATTAATATGCATAAATAGATTAAAACATGGATACACTTAGGTTCCAAGAATCACCTTCTTAGTAGGTACTTCTGTAACTTAACATTTAGAATTATAGTGTTTTCTACTAGCCCTCAATCATCCTGTACACTAAGCACTATTACACTATTAATGCCCTCTATTCTAAAACTTGCTTGGCAGATTAATGCCATCAATTACAAATGCCATATCTTACCAGTATGTTCTCTGGCTTCAAATCTCTGTGGACTATTGACTTATGGTGTAGGTAGGCCAGCCCATTGCAGGTTTGTAGCAGAAAGTTGGTCATAACGCTGATGGAGTCTTTCTGTCTTGACAAATTATTGCCCAGTGCACTTGGAGAATTGTCATTGTCAATACATTTGGCCTAGACAAACAAGGTATACATGATAATATTTAACAAATATTATGTTTACTTAAATTTGGTATTAATAAAAAAATAACAAATTTTATGTTATGTTGAAAAAATAGTTGCTTTTAGATAGATAAGCCTTGGCCTAGTTTGTGGCCATATTCTGTGCCAGTTTGTTATGTTATTTATTAGTTATATTTATTATATTTTTGGTCCAACAAGGTAACCAGTATCAGCAAACTATGGAGAAAGGAAATCCAATTCATGTGCTTCAAATTTAAACAACAAAAAGATAATAAGGGCATCATTAAGTGAAGAATGTGTTAAAAACTTAATCATTACCTTTAAAGTAAAGGGGCAATACTCCATGATAAATAAAAGTCTCATGTCTACTTCTGAGCCTTTGCGACACACACCAAAGTATTTCACAATATTTTCATGTTCAACTTCCCTAAAAAGTTGAGATGCATCAGTGAGTATATAATAAATGGAGTATAAAATAATAATTGTATGATTAAAAGTAAAAGTTTCCCTTTCAGACCTTGCAATTTATAGGGCAGACGATGTTTTGGTAATCTGTTTCTTTAGCCAACAGTTAAAGAGCAGGATGTCATGTAGCCAGCACCACAACCGCCTATTTAGTTTTCAAACAAAAGTCAGGTACCCATTAGAGTTGGGTGGACTTAGGGGCACCTTCAAAATCCCAAAATTCAAAATCCTAGTCTTATAACAAGATTTGAACCCGGAACCACAGGTTTGGAAGCCAAATGCTGAACCACTCAGCCACAGCGCCTCCGTATGATTAAAAAGTTCTCATTAAATATTATGACTATTGTTGATAAATGTGTAATAAAATGACTTACAATCTTGTTCATGTTTGTCTAACTAACAAGTTAAGGTGTAAAGAAATTGTTCAAAATGATTTAGATTTGTCTTAAATTAAGGAAGAGCACAGTATTGCGCATGGATATGCATCTAAAAATTATAATACACTTTTAGCAAATGGTTTTTAAATTCATGGTTACAATCAAATTAAAGCTTATTTCCAGATAAGAAAAGCTTTTCATTACACACAACATTGAGATACTCCATATTTCCAGCACTACACATATCATATCTTATAAGTTACAGCCTCCAATAACATGTGTCTCATTTGACAACCAGTCCAACTCCTGACCTTCATGTGGTAGCTCAGATATTGGCTCATGCTGAACTGTATTGGGGACAAAGGCAAACAACTGGTTTCTAAACCAGTATATTTTGGGCACGAGTCTTGTTAGCCTTCGCTGGCCACCCAACTACTGGAAGGAAAACTCTGAATTTAAACCTCTACTGCCTTGCAGCTATATCCCTACAGAAAAAAGACTTCAAGAGTCAGCCTTGAAGAAAAATCCGGAGCGGGTGATTTTTAGACAATTTGCAATACACAGTGCTTTACCCTGGCAGAACCTGTGATGCCAATGATCCCAAACTGTATCAGCACTTGCCTTATTCTTTGGATACAACTGCTGAGTGGAAAGAGGGGAAACTGCTAAGTGGGTGACATAGTTTAGAATAGAGCTAATGCCCTTGCTTTCATCTCATTATTTCTATGACATGATCACTTCAAGACTTAAAGACTATAGATGATGTTGTTCAGTGATGTATATAGCATACATTTACATACATATATCAATGGTCGTAACAGAAAGATAGTTCTTGGATACATAAATCTAAAATTTAACAATGTTGATTTTGTTTATGCTTTTGCCCTAAAACTAAAAAAAAATATAATTAATCAAATCTCTGAATATTAGAAGATGATGTTTTGTTATCACACTCTAATGTTATAACATGGTTTTGATATGGATAAACTTTTTGGTAAAAAAAAATTAATTAATTTACCGAAGCATGGCATCTTCTAATAGTGTGTCTGTAACATCTTCAATCTTAAGTTTGTCTAATGGTTCCTTCACAGCAACTAATTGATCTCCTTCAGGGCATTTCAGAGTGGCTTTAAAAACTGTTGCGAAACTTCCATGGCCCAACCTTTCTGCTGGCCTGTAACAGCAAAATACTAAAGAAGTTGTTGTCTAACAAAGATTTATTATCTCCCTTAGATGAAATTAACAGTGGGTGTTAGGTGTAGATGATTAACTTACGATAATTTATCATATGTGTAGTCTGTCACCATTAGCCTCTGAACAAAGAACAAATCCAGACGACCTTGAATGTCCCTACATTTCCTAGAGAAATTAGGGAAGGCTTCAAGTTTGATTCGGCTATTTTCCAGTTCTTTGTTTAATGTATTCAGCAGCTCCTGGTCAGCTTTCATTAGTTGTGGTACAAAGCTAGCCACTCTGTCAATACCTTTGATAAATCTGTCAAAGTAATCAAAAGTAACTAAACTTTACACTGATATGCAATATGATTGATAAAATTCATAAAGTTTTCAATCCTTGTCTATAGAGCTAATTATGTAATCTCTTATTTTTGTAAATAGATATAAAATAGAATAATGTATATTAAAATGCAGTTTCAGAAAAAAAAACACTACCTGATATTAATTTTGAATTTCAAGATTTTTATTTCACACCTGAATTCACCAAACTCTAATGGGTATCTGACATTAGTTGGGGGGGAAAAAAAAGAGGGCAGTTGGTCATTGTGCTGGCCACAGGAAACCTTTGTTAACTTTGGGCCACAGAAACAGATAATCATTACGTCATCTGACCTATAGATTGCTAAGCCTGAAAGGGGAACTTAACTTTAATACAGAAAACAGATACTTCACAATAGACAACCATCTCTAACAAATGTTTACATATCAATATACAATGTATCTTGATTCATGCAAGCACTTAAGAGAATCAGAAGCATCTAAATAGCTCCAATGCTATCCCATCCCCACTGTCTCATCAGAGCAATGCTATCCCATCCCCACTGTCTCATCAGAGCAATGCTATCCCATCCCCACTGTCTCATCAGAGCAATGCTATCCCATCCCCACTGTCTCATCATCAGAGCAATGCTATCCCATCCCCACTGTCTCATCAGAGCAATGCTATCCCATCCCCACTGTCTCATCAGAGCAATGCTATCCCATCTCCACTGTCTCATCAGAGCAATGCTATCCCATCCCCACTGTCTCATCATCAGAGCAATGCTATCCCATCCCCACTGTCTCATCAGAGCAATGCTATCCCATCCCCACTGTCTCATCAGAGCAATGCTATCCCATCCCCACTGTCTCATCAGAGCAATGCTATCCCATCCCCACTGTCTCATCAGAGCAATGCTATCCCATCCCCACTGTCTCATCATCAGAGCAATGCTATCCCATCCCCACTGTCTCATCAGAGCAATGCTATCCCATCCCCACTGTCTCATCAGAGCAATGCTATCCCATCCCCACTGTCTCATCAGAGCAATGCTATCCCATCCCCACTGTCTCATCAGAGCAATGCTATCCCATCCCCACTGTCTCATCAGAGCAATGCTATCCCATCCCCACTGTCTCATCATCAGAGCAATGCTATCCCATCCCCACTGTCTCATCAGAGCAATGCTATCCCATCCCCACTGTCTCATCAGAGCAATGCTATCCCATCCCCACTGTCTCATCAGAGCAATGCTATCCCATCCCCACTGTCTCATCAGAGCAATGCTATCCCATCCCCACTGTCTCATCATCAGAGCAATGCTATCCCATCCCCACTGTCTCATCAGAGCAATGCTATCCCATCCCCACTGTCTCATCAGAGCAATGCTATCCTATCCCCACTGTCTCATCAGAGCAATGCTATCCCATCCCCACTGTCTCATCAGAGCAATGCTATCCCATCCCCACTGTCTCATCAGAGCAATGCTATCCCATCCCCACTGTCTCATCAGAGCAATGCTATCCCATCCCCACTGTCTCATCAGAGCAATGCTATCCCATCCCCACTGTCTCATCAGAGCAATGCTATCCCATCCCCACTGTCTCATCAGAGCAATGCTATCCCATCCCCACTGTCTCATCAGAGCAATGCTATCCCATCCCCACTGTCTCATCAGAGCAATGCTATCCCATCCCCACTGTCTCATCAGAGCAATGCTATCCTATCCCCACTGTCTCATCAGAGCAATGCTATCAAACCACCAATGCACTCATAAGTGATGATTTGGCCTCTCAAAATGGACTTCATTCACAAATCATAAACAAACAACATTTAGCCACGTGATAATATTGATAAAACACTGAAAAAAAATTATCATGTGACAGCCTTTATGGATGGCATAATTTGTATAGAAGAGATAATCACATGGCTAAATGTTGTTTGTTTACGATTGGCGAATGAGGTCCATTAACATACTTAAAGCTCTGTTTTCAAACATTAACTTGGTTTTAATGCAAAACAGTCTCAAAATGATCAAACATAGGGCAGAATTAAAAATTATTTAGGAGGTAATGTGGCTGAGCAGTAAAGCGCTTGGCTTCTGAACCGGGGGTCCTGGGTTCATATCATGGTGAAGACAGGGATTAAAAAATTTGGGATCTTTTAACCCCTCTGAATCCACCCAGCTCTAATGGGTGCTTGACATTAGTCGGGGAAAAGAAAAGGCGGTTGGTCGTTGTGCTAGCCTCATTAGCTGTGGGCCACAGAACCAGATGACCTTTACATCATCAACCCCATAGATCTCAAGGTCTGAAAGGGAAACTTTACTTAAAAAATCATTGAAACATGTTGCTTAATCATTTATTTTTATATTTGTGAAATAAAACCTACCGCTCAAAGAATTTACTCATGGCAGAAGCTATTGCCATGTCTGTCATCATTCCAAGGTACATTTCTGTTGCCTCTTCCATCACTTTACTTGGATTTTTGTCATAGTTCTCTCTAAACAACTTCTTTATAGAGGAATCTTTGGGGTCAAGTGAAAATGAAGCCGTCAGTGCTGCCCCAATGCTACAGTCACATATGACAAACAAAGAGAAACATAAAAATTGCACAAATATTTGGGTTCTATTTTACTTCTTTGTAATCATACTATATAAGTTAGGTCCCTCAGTATTTAACCCTAACCTCCCAAGTAAATGTAATCAGAACTAGGTCAGGTCATCGCAAAGTGGGCGACTACTGTGAATCAAGACAAGGACAGAGGGGTACAAGAATTTATTCATAGCTTAATCGGTCAGACTATATCAATGCAACTTGTTGATCAGCAACATGATCAAGGACCAAGATGCCTGTGTGTAGTTGCTGAATGAACTCTTTATGTTGTGTCTGATCTATTTATATGTATGTTTCTGTACTGTTGTCTTTTATGAGAAAAGAGTCCTTGTAATCACAACAAATTTCTATAAGGATCAATAAAGCAGTCTTAGTCTTACTCTTAAATGTTAACTAAGAAGGCCTTGTATTAAGCAGCCGAGTTGTGAAGCTATAAACAACGCTGTGCATTTGTTTCTGCTCATACTATGATCATTAAGAGTTTAAATTAAGAAGATTTGCAAGCGATTACAAAATGAAAATTGATTTTTGACTACAAAAGAATACATTGAAATGTCTGGCGATGTTAACAATGACTTTATTAATTTATTTTTTATTTCTTTACCTGTCATATGCATCCCCTTTGTCTTTTGAATTTAAAGCAGTGTTTTGAATTTTAATTTGTTTTTTGGCTCCTAAATCTCTACGGGCATCAGAAACAAAATTCCGAAGCTCATCTCCACTTAGCAAAACACCTGTGAAGGACAACCCAAGAAATTCATGCTCATAATAGTAAAAAAAAAGAAAATACATAAATATAAAATATTAAACAAATTCTTAAAAGTACATGGCAATGAATTGAACAGTTTGATCACGAGTTTGTGTGGTATGCACTTAGGACTGTTTGAACCCTACATTCTTCCATTCCCTTCCATACTGAAGGAGAGTTTGATATAATAATTTTCATTTCTTTAGGAACTTTATAAACTTATAAAACAAACATCTTCAGAGTATTTCTGTTCTGTGTCATTTTACATCTCAAGAGATGATCTTTTCCCTTTGCAACTTCTTGTGTGACTAAAGAGGCCAATCCTTGATACACAGCTGCGGTTGCAGGTTGGGCATATGTAATCACCAGGCGCCGTTACATTTTTTCCCTTCTTTCTGCTTCTGTTGTGTATGGCATCTGCAATCCTGGACCCTTTCTTTATGCTCTCTCTCTCCATGTGGATCTATCCAGTGCCACTTTTCCCAGCTGCTAGTGTCAATTTTATAGCAAAGTGCTCAACACACAGGTCTGGGAGACTAGGACTTTAGTATTGTTAGTCAGCAATATGTTGTCCCACACTCTTTCTGCAACCGTGACATGGTGTTCATTGATTTGGCTATCCTGTTGTTAATGTCTTTATCCAATAGAGTATTGTTGGATATGATGGAGCCAAGATAGCAAAAGTGATCCACAATTTTTAGTGGTTGGCCATTAATGTTTACTTGAGGTGCAGTATTTGTGTTATGAACTAGTATCTTAGTCTTACTTTGACTAATATTTAAGCCGAACTTCTGGCAAGCAGCAGATAGTTAGTCAACCAGGGAATATCAGAATCAGCCACAATAGCTACATCATCAGCATACAGGAGTTCCCTGAGAAGTATCTTCCTAACCTTGGTTTTTGCCTGCAGCCTTGATACATTAGTTTTCCAGAGGATCTTGTATGGAGAAACACACCTTTGTTAATGTTGTATGCATAATGCAGTAGACAGGAGAAGAATATGCCAAACAGAGTGGGTGCGAGCACACATCCCTGCTTGACACAAAACTATTTATATAAATGTTTAAGCCTGACATAGAGCACTTATATAATACAGATATTAATTAAATAGAGTCTTGTTTATCTGTGAATATCATTTGTGCCTATATCATTAAAGAGTTAGTTAATAAAAAAAAAAGGAACCTTGAATTTCACTGAGTTGGTCATCAAACAACTCAAATTGTTGTTGAAACTTGGCCAGGATTTCATCCAGAATTCCTTTGACGATTTGATTTTCCTTCTCCCACTGATTAATTTCATTGGCCACTCTTTCGGCAATAGCAAAACTTGCTGACTTGGCAATATTCTGCCACTTTTCTTTCCTGGACAAACTAATATCACTCCATTTTTTTAACTTCACCCTGTAATTTTCATTAAAAAAAACAATAATTGCATTTTAAAACAGTTTAGCAAACTTTTTGTATTTTCATTTTTTCTGAAAGTCTTTTCTTAATAGAATAAACTATCCATTTTGTAAGGGAGCACAGTGGCTGAGTGGTTAAACGCTTGGCTTCTAAACCTATGGTCCTGGGTTCAAAACTGTGAAGAGTGGGTACCTGATGTAGGGGACAGTAAAGGTGGTTGATCCATCTGCTGGCCACATGACACCCTGCTCAATAACCATTGGCCAAAGAAACAGATGACAGATCATCACTTACCCTACATAATCCTACATATCACAAGGTTTTAAAGGGAAACTTTACATTTTTAAAATCCATTTTGTAAAGTAGTTTTAGTAAAAAGGGAGTGTTCATTAAAAAAAAAGAGTAGACAAACAGCTAATGATATAAAATAAATACTGCCCCTAAATATATTAAAAATTTTAATTAATATTTAGTCAAACGAGTTTTGCATACAACAAACTGACACTAACTGTATAAACAATTTAATCTGTTCTAAACACTTGTTTGCGTAATCTAGAATACAACATTAATTATAAAATGTTGGCTTTCTTGCTTAATGTCTATGAGATATATGGTTTAGCTAGTCGCCAAGGAAAAGTGCCTTGTTCTTATGATTTGTAGATGTTCCTAGGTATAGCCAGTTAAGTAATTATCTGGAGATAATGCCATTGGTTATGGTGGCCAAAGCATAATTTGTAAACCCATGTTAAAGAAGGAGGTGTAGTATGCCCATAGTAAAGTAAAAAGTCAAGTCCATTTAAGACTTTGCAATTTCATGAATGGTATAATGCTCATAGGCTTCTATCATCGTTGGACTGTTGTTTGGTTGTCTAGATACCCTGCCCGCTGCCATCAACCATCATCCTGCAAGAGGTTGGACTAGGAAGTAGATTATCTTCAACTTTGAAGGAACATCCATGTAAAACATTTTACCAGCAAACCCATTGTTGGAATGAGGGCCTCAAATCAGAAGCTAAAAATCCCTGTCTTCACCCAAATTCAAAATTTTTGATTCCTTAGTTTGGAAACTTTATCACTTAGCTATAATGCCTATAGCCGGTTATAACTAAAAATATAGGCTGAATACTTTACAAAATATTTAAACTTTGAGTTAAACAGTACCACACCTCTTATGCATGCTGTCCAGGTAAGCTATAACCTTCATGCTGGCTTCAATGCTTGATCTTTTGACATCCTGGCGCATTTTGTCTAAATTTTCTTTCGCGTTTCTTTGTAATCTATTGAAGCGGTTCTCCACACCCGTATAATTTTCTCTTATCTTTTCAATCCTCTCTTTGTGCTGATTATAACTTATTCTAAGTGAGTGCAGGGATCTCTTCAATACTGAAGACAAGTATCTGAAAATAGAAAGGAAACATTGTAAATGTAAATATTTCCCTTTATGATTTTTGTTTAAAGATAGTTTTTGTTTTATATTACTAGAATGTTATTCAATTCTACACAATTAATTTTTTCCCCCTTTTAAGTATAGGCTTAAACATGTTGGCAAATCATTTATTGATTGACATTTTAAACCATAACAAAAAAAAAACATACATAGATAAGTGCTATCAGAAAATGGAAGGAATTGAGAAACTCAAATTTGAGTTTGCAGCACAAAAAAACAAGACCTGTACATATATTCATACACATGTTCCTTCTTCCCTAGTGCAATTAGAGAATGGAATGGGTAGCCTGAATCAGTCAGGAAAACTGATTAGCATGCATAACTAGATTGTTTTTATTGTCTAATACTAAAGATGTTTTGATAAAATGAGTTACCTATAGTAGATCCTTAGCTTTCCTTTCATTGTCTGAGGTAAAAATCTCCTTATTCCTTTAATGAGCATGTCATGTTCTGCCCTAACTTGTCCATATTCAACATCTAATATGGACTGTAATTAAACATGGTATTATTGAAACATTTTCAAACCATAAATGTTCTTTATAAACCTGGAAATTCTTTTGTGATATAAACATACATAGTAATATAAGGCTTATATTAAATAAATCTAGTAGTTAGGCCTATAATATGGAAACAGTTAGTCAAGAAAGATGTAAAGACTATTGGTTATTAATTAATAATAATGGCAATATCTTTGATCCTAAAGGATGAGTAAAGTATTTTATTTGGTCTTGCAGTTGTGAGCTGCAGATTTTCTGGTTACTGAATAGAAAACAAAATGAGACAATCCTGAGACTTAGCAAATTTAAAATACAGTTTCCAGAAGAAATCAAGAAACTAATAGTGAATAAAATAAATGATAAATGGGCAAGCTCTATCCGAATCACAAGAAAGATGACCCCTATTATAAGCTATCCAGACAAGATCAACATCTAATCACTCAATTCAGGACTAAACACAACAGAAAGAGACAACATATGTTCCAGAAGCTCAAAATTCGAACCAGAAAAATCTGCCCAAGTGGAGTTTCACCAGAGAATGCTAACGATGTCCTTCAAAACTGCATACTTTACCAAGAGGCCCGAACAATCACTGGCCCCAAAACACCCCAATAGAAAGAAAACTATATGGACAGCTCCCTGATTTGGAAACCACTGCGCAGTTCATCTCATATATTGGTCTAGTCATCTGAACGCTCCGACATAACAATGAGGAGGAAGAAGAAAAGAATGTGGTTGTATCATGAATAGTGCTTTAGATAAAGTAGTGGTGCCTATTCTTTAAGGGCCTGTGGGACATTTCAAACAAGTGCCACATGCTGCATTTATGGAAAAATTGTCAAGTTCAGTGAAACAAATCCTCCTGGAGATGTATTATTTACTATGGGTAGAACTTTTGAGGGGCCTGATAATATCAAAAAGGACTGAGGATCATAGTATGAGCTAGGGCTAGGTCATACATTTTTCAGGACATTATTTCTAAACCTTAAAATGATTCAACAAATCTTTACCAGTTTCACAGATATTGGATAGAGCTGAGCTTTTGTGACTCCTGGCAGAATGATACTCAATCTGTCTGCCAGCGAATCTTTCACCCTGTCGTAGTCCTCAGGGGCAATTTGGTCCCATCTGTTACAGATAAACAGGGCTGTATTGTGATCAAAGCCATCATTGATCTCAACAGCTTTCAATAGCAGCTGACCCAACTGGAATGATACAGTGTCCAATTATTATTAATATAGCCCTTCTAATAAAAGATTCTATTTCAAACAAGTGTAACATTGAAAAATTAACATATATTTAATTACATTCTAGTTCTGCGTTATTGACCTTTCTGTATCTAGCCCTGATATACTTCTAAATCTTTTGTTCTTGCACAAATAGTACAACATGTGATATTTGATATTTTGAGTTTGTGGCACATTGGCACAATTTTGGCCATGTCATGCCTGTTTCAATATGAGCATGATATGTTTGCGTGTGTAATGATTTGAAACATAATAGGAATTTGACATTTTTATCTAAAGTAGTATTACACGAGACACTACTAAAGACAGACTATGATTGCAATATAAATTATAATGTGACTAATAAGAAGTAATGCAACAATATAATATAGTAGTAGGCTGGGCAAACAACTTAGATGACAAAGGACTTTTGAATGGAAGTGCTATTGAGTAAACTCATTGTTTATTTATACAACTGACAACTGTGTCAGTCATTAGCATGTGAGTTTTTCTTTATATTAGTCTGTAATTTATAATCAACTTGCAATTATACCTCTCCATGTTTTTATCAAAATCTAAAAGCCATTACAAATATGTTTATTATAATGTGGATGTTGAAGAAAAACAAACGTACTTTAATTTCCTGTATCGCCAAATAAAATAATTGAAGCTTTTTAAGTTCTCACCCTTTGTTTCTGTATTGCAGTGGTACTGTCTAAGACATACAAAAATCCGAAAGCCTTTTCCATGTAATTGGCTAACATCAATGGGAGTCCCCTTGACTCACCAACACCAGGACTGTCCACAATCACAACACCACCCTAAATGTTAAGGTAGACATAAAAACTGATAGACACATGCAAACACTTTTAAACAAAATGCAAATAAGTTTTGCTTAAATTCAGCATAGATAAAATACATAAATAGGGTCTTGTAGAATTAAAGTTATTCATTCATATGGGTTACATTTGTGATTATATTTATATTATGATTTGCATATTTCATTAAAACATTTTTATGGTTGTAAAAATGGTTTCCCTCAACAGAAGTATAGGGAAATGGTGTTATATGATGTTTTGGTGCATGACATAAAGAGAAATATTAATTTCTCCTACAAATCATGTCAAATGTAAATTTATTAATTACAAGATGGAATACTAATTAATTAAAACAAAATTTTCAGCTTCCATTAAGCAAATGTTAATACATCAAACAAATTTCTTAAGCCTACTAGTTATTGCAAAGGTACAATACAATGTTTGTTAAAAAAAAATGTTTGTAAAATGTTTTTGATGTTTCGGATATCCTTCAGAGTTGAAGATAATTACTTCCTAGTCCAAACCTCCTGCAGGGGGATGGGAGTGGACTGGGTTTTAACCCTGGGCCATTGATAAATCTAAACAACAGTCCAGCGCACAAACCGCAAGACCAGGCAGCAATCCTAATGGTTTCAATTAAGGAAAGATAATCTCTAGACCAGGAACTTCAACTTATAATATTACAGAGACAGAAACTGAAAACCCAAATTCAAGAAGTAAATGTATATGAACAAAGTGAGCTCAGATTTTGAACTGTTGAAACTACACATTAACACTACATCATTACATTATACAAAAGACTTCATAAGGAAATTTTGAATTGTTAATGCAAGATATATACAGTTATGGGAGTGCCTTTGCTGTGGTTATTTTTTAGATCTTTAAACTTTTAAATAAGACTATATTTAAATTCACACCTACTTTCAACATTTCAATTGGATAAGACAAAACAATTTTTTCATAGGGACTTTCATCCGTCTCATCGTCTCTTTGAGTGACATAGTGTTCCAGGTCACGTAAAAACTTTTCAGCCTTTTCAGCAGACTCAGCACTTAACTGTAAGAAAAAGCAAGATGAAAGTTTTGTAACATTATGAAACAACTAAAAAAAAGGAAAAATAATAGAAAAAAAATATTATTGTGAGATATAAAAATCTGTGATAGACATTGACATTTACTTCATTGTAATTGTAAAGTAAAGTTTCACTTTCAGACCTTGTGGTCTATAGGGCAGATGATATAAGGATCATCTGTTTCTGTGGCCTACAGTTAACGAGGATGTCATGTGGCCAGCACAATGACCAACCGCCTTTACTTTTCCCATTAGAGCTGGGTGGACTCAGAGGCACCCGAAATTAAAAATCCCAGTCTTCACCAGGATTTGAACCTGGAACCCTCGGTTCAGAAGCCAAGTGCTTTACCACTCAGCCACCGGGCCTCTCAATTGTAATTGTGCTAATCTGTTTCCAAAAGGCAAGAACATTGTGTTTTGTTGTTTTAAGAGTTTCCAGCATTCATTCAAATTCACAAAAGATATTTCAGCCTAAACACAGCAAGGGATAATGGCAGACTGGGGTTAACTGAGGACAGTGAAGACAGTCCAAGGCTGCTGCAATTACCACCATCCTGATTAACATTTGGGCTTTCTGTATACAAATCTTCATTTCTCAAGAAATGTCAGATTGTATATAGCAAAAACCCAAAAACAAAGTTGGCAAGAACTTTATTTTGTGAGTGGGCCAGGTGGCTGAATGGTTAAGCGTTTGGCTTCTGAACCTGGGGTCCTGGTTTAATTCTCAGTGAAGACTTGAATTTTGAGTTTAGGAATTGTTTTTAAGGCACTTCTGAGTCCACCCAATTCTAATGGGTACCTGACTTTAAGTGGAGAAGGTCAAGGCAGATGATCATTGTGCTGGCCACATGTCACCCTGCTCATTAAGCTTGGGCCAATGAAACAGATGACCTTAACATCATCTGCCCTATAGATTGCATGGCCTGAAAGGGGAACTTTCTTTTCTTTTTCTTTTTTTTCAAGGGTACATAAGTAAGATTATCTTCTAGTTTACATAGTCTTTAAATGAGGCTGAAATTAATTTACTCAATAAGGGCATAATAAAAAAGTTTTTGCTTAAATAAACATCCAAATTTATTTCAAAAATATTAATTTTATAGAAGGTACTATAAAACTAAAAATCTACCAGTCTTGAATGGATCATTTCATAACCAGAAGCAATTTAAAAAAATGTTAAATATAAAAAAGATTAAAAACAAACACTTTTACCAGACAAACAGAGTTGGTATAAGCTTTGTAATAACAATGCCTTCTAAATATTAGATATTTCAATAATTTGGTCATATGCTTACAACTATAGGATTTTTAGATCTTCCAGAGCTATCATCTCGAGGATGGACTATGGCTTGTGGAGATGGTCCATACTGGATCTCTACAATGGCAGCAGTGCACCGGAGTTCACTTGTAGGCAAAATGTGTTTCCCAAGTAGCAAGTTGACAAGACTGGATTTGCCAGAACCAACTTCACCTGTACAGTTTTTACAAACTCACATATTAATATTGTAAAAAATATATACTGAAGGTTATTCAATTTACTACAATGAAGCAACATCTATTATCATTCTTAAAATGTAATTAAAAATGTAATTAAATTCATTCAAATATATAGGAGCTGTGACAAGATGGACAATAAGGGTTGCTACCTTATTTTTTAATTAAAGTTAGTCCCCTTTATTACTTGATTTAAGTCCCTGTTAACTGTGTACAATTGCCACTTCCCCTTCAGTCTTTGAGCTGACCACTGTACATTATTGTGAACTAAATCTCCATAATGTTTATATGATAGTTTTGATGTTCTGCTCTAATCAAGAGGAGTGTGCCACTTTATAGGAATGTATCTTTCACTTACGAGCTAAGTAGACTTTATTTATTTGTTGTTAATAAGTTGGTTGATGTGAATATTATGTCTACTTAGTCTCTTATCCTTTCCTGTACATGTTTTTTTTTATAAAGACCAGATTTGGGTCGTAAAGTATGTAAAAGACAAACTTTTGTCTTGAGAAGAGACTTACTATTAATCTTAACAAATGCGATTTCTGTAGAGCAGAAATACAATATTTAGGCTACATCGTGGGTAACGGGAAAGTTAAACCTATTCAGGCTAAAGTGGAAGCCATTCAAGAGTACCCTGAACCTAAATCTTTAAAGGAGGTCAGAAGGTTTTTAGGTATGACAGGATACTATCGTAAGCTTTGTTGTAATTATTCAGTTATAGCTGTCCCATTAACTGACATACTAAAAGGGAAAAGGAAATTTCAGTGGAACACTTCTGCTCAAAGAGCTTTTGAAGAGCTTAAATGTGTTCTTAGTACAGCCCCAGTTTTAAAAGCAATTGACCATTCTAAACCTCTCATTTTGCATGTTGATGCATGTGACTCTGGGGTGAGTGCGGTCTTGACCCAAACCGATGGAACTGGCAATGAACACCCAATATCATTCTTTTCCCAAAAATTTAAGTCGCATCAGATGCATTATAGCGTGGTAGAAAAAGAAGCACTGGGTCTTGTTTTGACAGTTCTTCATTTCAGCTACTATACAAATAGTAATTTGTATCCTGTAACAGTATACACAGATCATAACCCCCTAACTTTCATTAACCAAATGAGGGGGAAGAATCAACGGATCCTGAGATGGAGTTTGACTCTCCAACCTTTTGATCTAAATATTTTACATGTAAAAGGGAAAGATAATGTAGTTGCTGACACTCTGTCAAGAGTGTAGATAACATAATACAGTAGAAGACAATCAGTTTACTGATACTTTTGTATTGTAAATAATGTTACTCAGACTTTTTCCTCTCCTTTGGATTAGAAGTGTTGTATAGACAAAGGATGATAATATTAAGCTGATGTAATTTTTGTTTTTGAAAAACTGTATTCTTTGTAAACAAGTTGAATGCCTTGTGCATCATGTAATTTCCCCCACAAGACCATTTTTAAGGGAAAGGTGTGACAAGAGGGACAATAAGGGTTGCTACCTTATTTTTTTATTAGAGTTAGTCCCCTTTTATTACTTGATTTAAGTCCCTGTTAACAGTGTACAATTGCCATTTCCTCTTCAGTCTCTGAGCTGACCACTGTACATTATTGTAAACTAAATTTCCATAATGTTTATATGATAGTTTTGATGTTCTGCTCTAACTGTGTTAATCAAGAGGAGTGTGCCACATTATGGGAATGTATCTTTCACTAACGAGCTAAGTAGACTTTATTTATTTGTTGTTAATAAGTTGGTTGATGTGAATATTATGTCTACTTAGTCTCTTATCCTTTCCTGTACATGTTTTTTTTATAAAGACCAGATTTGGGTCGTAAAGTATGTAAAAGACAAACTTTTGTCTTGAGAAGAGACAGCTGTGTGTCTCATGGACTATTTTGATTCCTGTATTATATTATTGTAATTCATTGTTTGTTTTGAGCTGAGACACTATTGTGCCTCTATGATGGCAGTTCTTTGATTATGTTGAACTGAACCGGCCCTACTAGTTTGATTTTTTTCTTCATTATTTGACTCTCCTTTGTTGGCCCTTATGCCCATTTTCTTTTAATGATCTTTTTCTTTTGTTCCTTAATAAACTCTCTATTAGTTGTAATGAAATCTCAAAGTTATTACGTGTATGTCTTAGTAAGTTATAGATCTAGAGGTTATAATTAATAGCCTGGGTAGTCTAATTTGGGACCACAAAGTACCACTGGACTAACTTGCCAGTACAGCAGAGGTCACTGGTCTTATGACCTATCCTAATTCTAATAGTTTTTCTAAGAATTAATAAAGTAAAAAGTAAAGTTTCCCTTTCAGACCTTGTGATCTATGGGGCAGATGATGTTAAGGTCATCTGTTTCTTTTGGCCAATGGTTAACAAGCAGGGTGTTATGTGGCCAGCACAATGACCAATCGCCTTTACTTTCCCCAACTTAAGTCAGGTACCCATTATAGTTGGGTGGACTCAGGGGCGCCCTAAAAATTCAAAAAATTCAAAATCCCAGTCTTCACCAGGATTCAAACCAAGGACCTCAGATTCAGAAGCCATTAAGCGCTTAACCATTCGACTACCACACCACCGGTTCCTTTTAGTCCCAAAGATTCACGAGGAAAGTGATAAGAGAGTATCATGTAGTCTGGACAACAATGAAGTCTTTTTATTAAAAAAAAAGTAATATTCATAAACAGGAACATTCAGAAATACTAATACAAAATTTTTGTGCTCAGAAGGATTTCAGCTCTACACTCATGGTTCTAGCATACTGCGCACACAAATTTATTAGTCTTTCTCTAACATCTTTATACCAACTAGAATATTTATGTCGATTTTTTTTCTAAATATTAATTCAAACTTTACAATGTTTATGAAAAGTATTTGTTTCTACATTAGGTTCAACATCTAATAAAAATGCTTATGATTTAATTGGACTTAGATTGACCCCCAGTAAAAATTGGACTTAGATTACAAATAAATTCATTGGCTTTATTTGTGGTCAAATATGCTGACCATAGAAAATAAAAACTGTTTATAATATTCCCTCACACCACTCTAAATCAATGCCATATTAAACATTACATTTCTAAACTATTGAGGAGCTACTGTAAATAGTACTTTGGTTTAGACTATGGGTAGGCAAGCTTTTTCAAAATTGGGCCGCATTAAAACAATTTTTGGGAATGAGGTGCCGCATATATATATAAATGTACTTACAACTTAGAAAAATATGATAGCTAACTATGTATATTGTCTTTACATTCACTAAAAGTACTAAATGTATTAAAAATTGGTTCCAAGTTCTTGATGTGTTAACCTTTGCTTTCTTATTCCACAATCAAGGAATCCAAATAAGTCTTTCACTTTTCAGCCAGTCAACTATTCACTGCAACTTTGCACAATTTTTCCCATGTAGAGTTTATGGTTTGTATATTGTTCTTTCATTTTATTAACATACCAATATTTTTCTCAGTCAAAGCACAGACCACATGGTTTGTTAGACTCTTGTTCTATGCCAACCCAACTCTTTCAACACAGTTCTCGATAGCATTGGATAAATCCTAGCCTGAGGTTGTGTCTTTGACTGAATTTTTGGATTTCTTGCCAATTAGATTTATCTTTGTTTACTTTAAACTTTTTAGAATGACAAGCAGAGACTAGAGACACATTTTCTTTATAGATGATGATTAGTAGAGATATTTAAAATGATCTATTTTTAATATATATACATTTTTTAATATATAATCTGTGGGCACTCTTAATATTTGCAGGTAACTGCAGGCCGCATACAGTTCTCAAGCAAGTCGCATGTGGCCCATGACTGTAATTTGCCCACCCCTAGTTTAGACTATCACCGCACTGAGCAGAAACAAACTCTGTACCTGCTACAAGGAGAACACAGTGGCTGGTCTTTAAGTCCTCAATGTTTTGTTTGATATGTCTGTCATAACTATTGAACACTTGTTCCAGAACATCCTGGAAACAAATGAGTTTAAATTCACGTTCTTACTCACTCTCAGATGATTATTTAACAGAAAGAAAATTATGCATAAAATGTATTAATTGAATGGATCAAAATGGATGCCTTATTAAATATAGATAAGACAATTTAAATCTTGCATTGTTCTGCCTTGAGAGAAAAGAATAAATAGATAACAATAAAACGAGATACATTTCTTATTCTAGTTGTCCATTTTGAATATAGAATTAATTTGGCTAACGATGGTCTCCAGTTCAGAACTCTGCTTGCTGCTATATCACCTGGCGTCCTGCAGGAGAATTGGGTTAGGACATAATCTTCATTTTTGAAGGAATGTTCACAATGTACAAGTCGAGTCAAGTTGGCGAGTAGATCATTCATTTTAATTCTGACTACTATTTAGTTGGCTAAATTACCATTCCATAAGTCAGAAAAACTGAAACTAAACAGCAACAAAACACTATCTATTACCTGAAAAGGTTTGGGTAGTTTGTTGAAGTATTCCTCCGCAGCCATGTACAGATCTCGCAAATGCTTTCTGGTGCTAGCATCTTCCTTTATAGCTGATGACACTGTGTCAATATTAGGCTGCTAGAGGACAATAAGAAACAATGTAGTAAATATACATTTTAAAGATGCTTCCGGTGATTTAAATTGGTTGTGAACTTGATAAATACATGATATTGTGGAACTTATTTCATGCAAATGTTTTGAATGAGAAATGCCAAAAGAGAGAGAAAAAGAGCAGAAAAAGATGATTGAAAAAGAGAAGACAAAGGGCAAGTAGAAGAAAGATTAGCAAGTTAGAGAGAGAAATGAAAGAAAAAGAGGAGAAATATTGAGAGAAGAGAGTGAGAGAAAGAGAGTGGAAAATAGAGGTATGTAAAGGAATAAAATATAGATACAAAAACGATCTACACAAATTTTCAACCCAGCAAGGACACACTGTTATAGATTATTTCTTCCATACATTTTTTTGATATTATTAAAATATATATTAAGATGTAAGATCATTTGTATGTATTTGGTGATCCCAGTTGCATATGCTTAAATACTATATTTATACTTGGCATTCAAAAGCATCATAGTCTTTAGGACAATTCTTCACTATATAGTTTCAGAAATTTAGAGACCCTTCAGACTAGAAGACTTAAAAGTAAAGTAGCAACTATACATAAAACACTGAACATTAATCTTCAAATACAAAAACAAAACCATATAAATTTACTCAGAAAGACACAAAGATAAAGACACATTCCTTGTTCCATATGCTAGAACAAATTTGACTGCAGTCATGACTGCATTGACCTAAGGACATAATCATCTTCTTCTTTGAAGTAGTATCAATATATTATAAGATAAGAAAGGTCTACACCAGGGATGCTCAAACTATGGCCCATTCATCATGTCCGGCCTATAATGTGATGGTATTCGGCCCCTAAAATCTTTAACCCGAGTTAATTATTTGCATACACTTTATTACTATCCATAACAATACAAGCATTCAATAACACCTTAGACGTTAGAACCATTGTCCACTATACAGTTTTAGAATAGTCGATATCAGTGATGTCCAACCTAAATCGACCTGTGGGCCATTTTACTTTCCGACACTCGTGTCGCAGGCCGAAAAGGCACAAAAAACAAAATGAAATTGACCTGAAACAATTAATGAGACTTTTAAGTTTATCTTTTAATGTGTCGGAAAATGGCTTTATTTCTCTACTTAAAATATGAACAACTTTGTAGCTAGCTTTACAGAGGAATCATTGGGCATCACTGGTCTATATCAAAGAAGCCCAAACTAAAGACTCTGGGTTATATCTGGTTCATGATGTAATGGTATCTTGCCCCTCGAAAGTTTAGTCCACAGTGTAGGTTATAACATATAACATATCCACAGTGGATAATGAAGTAGAAGTGGTGAATGAAGCCACAGTGTATAATGTAGCCACAGAGCCTTAGTTCCATTGGAATCAATAATGTTTTGTAGTGATCTTATCTTCTTCTTATCTTTTATAATACAGACGTTACTTCAAAAAAGAAGATGATTACGTCCTATGCGTCATGCATTTAGTCATGCATATTAACCAATGGCTCATGACATGTTTATCAGGGTGGCAGAGTGGTAAAATGCTTGGCTACTGAACTGAGTGGTCCTGGGTTTGAATTTTAGTGAAGACTAGCCATATGGCACCTTCGTTAACAGATGACTATTGAAACAGTTGATCTTTGCATCGTCTGCGCTATAGAACTCGTAGTCTTAAAGGGGTCACTTTATTTACATGTTAAAAAGGTTAAGCAGCATTGGTTTACAAAAGTACTGATACATTTTTTTAAGCCACTAAAGAAGCTTACCCCAGGTATATTTGAAGGTCTGTTTGAGATGAAAGATTTGATTATTAATTTGGCTCTCTCAAGACTGAAGTTTCTGTCAGTGGGCAAAGGTATTGAAAAGTCTCGCATGATCTGCAGAGCCTGTATAAAAAAAAAAACAATACATCCACATTTTGTAAATACCATACCAATAA
Source organism: Biomphalaria sudanica (assembly GCA_036873155.1). Classification (NCBI taxonomy): domain Eukaryota; kingdom Metazoa; phylum Mollusca; class Gastropoda; family Planorbidae; genus Biomphalaria; species Biomphalaria sudanica. The sequence goes on from JAZGLO010000130.1 coordinate 189,315, forward strand.
CTAAATATATATAATAGTGTTTTCAAAATAGTAGTTTCCATTTAAAAAGAAATACCTATAATATACACACATTCTAAAAAAAAAATAATAATTTCTGGACACATGTAGATTAAAGGATTTATTAAAATGATGCCAAATTGTAATACTTTTGATTTATTTTTGAATTTATAGAATTAGTAAGCAGACTATTATTTATTTAATATAAGTCTATGGATACAACTTCATTTGATATATTTTAAATACTGGTACTTAAAAGATACGGTGTGAAACATGGTCAACTTATTCATGACAGGAAAAAAAATCGGAATGTCTTCCAGCTCCAATGCCTAAGGCGGATCTTTAAAATAAGGGGGCAAGATAAGATAACCAATGAGGAAATGCTACGAAGAGCAGGATGCCAGGACATCCGCTCTGTTATCAGCAGCAGACGCCTTGGCTGACTTGGCCACGTTCGTAGAATGCCAGTAGGTCGACTTCCACAAGATATTCTGTATGGCGATCTAATAGAAGGCAGGAGAGCCGTTGATCGCCCACATTTACGTTATACGGATGTATGCAAACGTGACATGAAGCTCTTCAAAATCGATACTAGCAGCTGAGAAAAAGTGGCACTGGATAGTTCCACATGGAGAGAGAGCATAAAGGAAGGGTTTTGGATTGCAGATGCCATACACTACAGAAGCAGAAAGAAGGGTGAAAATGAAAAGGCGCCTTGTGATCACATATGCCCAGCCTGCGATCGCAGATGTCTATCAAGGATAGGCCTCTTTAGTCACATTAGAAGTTGCAAAGGGAAAAGATCGTCTCTCGAGACATAAAATGCCACAGGTACTAAAAAGAGACTGTATCAGATAATTTAGTTGTACAACTTGTTAATCAGTTTACTTTAGCCGAGCAATTACACCTCATTACACCTAGCAACATCTAATTACACCTAATGACATCTAATTACACCTAATGACACCTAATTACAAACATCAGTTTTTAATAGCTGAAGGCTTATCAATTTAGAAATAACAAAATGGCTTACCTCACCAACTGCTGTAATTCTGTCCACTTCTGCCGGTGTAGGCAATCTCCTGAGCGAAGAGGCCATCATTGTGATTGGTTGGACTGCAAAAAGGTTATAAGATAAAATGCAATTAAATCTGGCACCAACATTCCAATAGAGGCAGAAGGATTAAAGTCAGAAAGTATATTTTTTTGTAAATTTAATTTTGTAAAAAGAATTTAATAAAACAAAACAAGAAAAAACACGCACACATACTTTTTAAAAAAAAAATGTATTTGAAGTGTAATAGTATCAATTAGTTTGGATCAGTCTTGCCATTCAATTTGTAATACATCTACACCAACAAGAATCAATGCGTGCGATTTGAAATAATACTTTTACCAATTGTTTTGTTTAGCTTTATTTCATGCTTTTAGCTTTCTCAATACCCTATGATCCCATCACTAGTCTCAATACGCTATGATCCCATCCCTTGTCTCAATACGCTATGATCCCATCCCTTGTCTCAATACGCTATGATCCCATCCCTTGTCTCAATACGCTATGATCCCATCCCTTGTCTCAATACGCTATGATCCCATCCCTTGTCTCAATACCCTATGATCACTTCCCTTGTCTCAATACCCTATGATCCCATCCCTTGTCTCAATACCCTATGATCCCATCCCTTGTCTCAATACCCTATGATCCCATCCCTTGTCTCAATACCCTATGATCCCATCACTTGTCTCAATACCCTATGATCCCATCCCTTGTCTCAATACCCTATGATCCCATCCCTTGTCTCAATACCCTATGATCCCATCACTAGTCTCAATATGCTATGATCCCATCCCTTGTCTCAATACCCTATGATCCCATCACTAGTCTCAATACCCTATGATCCCATCCCTTGTCTCAATACCCTATGATCCCATCCCTTGTCTCAATACCCTATGATCCCATCACTTGTCTCAATACCCTATGATCCCATCCCTTGTCTCAATACCCTATGATCCCATCACTTGTCTCAATACCCTATGATCCCATCACTTGTCTCAATACCCTATGATCCCATCACTTGTCTCAATACCCTATGATCCCATCACTTGTCTCAATACCCTATGATCCCATCACTTGTCTCAATACCCTATGATCCCATCACTTGTCTCAATACCCTATGATCCCATCACTTGTCTCAATACCCTATGATCCCATCACTTGTCTCAATACCCTATGATCCCATCACTTGTCTCAATACCCTATGATCCCATCACTTGTCTCAATACCCTATGATCCCATCACTAGTCTAGACCAGTTGAAAACATTTTCATGGGGAGTGGGGGGAAGAAAACAAATATCTGGCTGGATTTTTACCGTATTTGGTTTTTAAAAGCATTTAAAATAAATGAAATGGGGAACGACCTTAATTCACGCCTCCTTGGATAGATGTTCTAACTACTTCGCAAATGAGGTGCTTATGACCAGAGAAAATTGTATAGTTATAGGCCTATAGGTGTTTGAATTTAGAGAGACCTATAAAGTGGACTAATTCAGCTTACACCCCCACTTCAGTCAAATACATTTTCTTTCCTGGTTCGAGCTTATTTGTTAAATTGATTCTTGTGTTGTAAGTTAAAAGAAATGATCGTGCAAATTTTCAGCTTGATCCGAGATTAAGAAGTGTGGGAGAGAGATAATGTGTACAAACTATTTACCAGATAGACAGAGTGAATTGATATCAGCTTTGTATTTAGGAAAATCAGCAATAGTATATACCCTAGTTTCTGTTGAGTCTATCGAAGAATGCCTGAAACAAAAAGACCTGACCCAAAGACATTTCTTACTTTCCCAACACAAGTATAGGCAACCATTAGAGTTCTGTAGATTCAAGAGTGGGGGGGGGGGGGGGGAAAAACGCCCTAAAATCCCAAAGTTTCGAAATTGAAACTTGGTTCTGAAGCCAAGCACTCTACCACTCTGTCACCACGTACACCAAGAGAAGTGAATCGTAGGCATGTCTTAGAAAAGAGAATTGAAGGCATGTCTTAGAAAAGAGAATTGAAGGCATGTCTTAGAAAAGAGAACTGAAGTCATGTCTTAGAAAAGAGAATTGAAGTCATGTCTTAGAAAAGAGAATTGAAGGCATGTCTTAGAAAAGAGAACTGAAGTCATGTCTTAGAGAAGAGAATTGAAGGCATGTCTTAGAAAAGAGAATTGAAGGCATGTCTTAGAAAGAGAATTGAAGTCATGTCTTAGAAAAGAGAATTGAAGGCATGTCTTAGAAAAGAGAATTGAAGGCATGTCTTTGAAAAGAGAACTGAAGTCATGTCTTAGAAAAGAGAACTGAAGTCATGTCTTAGAAAAGAGAACTGAAGTCATGTCTTAGAAAAGAGAATTGAAGGCATGTCTTAGAAAAGAGTATTGAAGTCATGTCTTAGAAAAGAGAATTGAAGTCATGTCTTAGAAAAGAGAATTGAAGTCATGTCTTAGAAAAGAGAATTGAAGGCATGTCTTAGAAAAGAGAATTGAAGTCATGTCTTAGAAAAGTGAATTGAAGTCATGTCTTAGAAAAGAGAATTGAAGGCATGTCTTAGAAAAGAGAATTGAAGGCATGTCTTAGAAAAGAGAATTGAAGGCATGTCTTAGAAAAGAGAATTGAAGTCATGTCTTAGAAAAGAGAACTGAAGTCATGTCTTAGAAAAGAGAACTGAAGTCATGTCTTAGAAAAGAGAACTGAATACATGTCTTAGAAAAGAGAATTGAAGGCATGTCTTAGAAAAGAGAATTGAAGGAATGTCTTAGAAAAGAGAATTGAAGTCATGTCTTAGAAAAGAGAACTGAAGTCATGTCTTAGAAAAGAGAATTGAAGGCATGTCTTAGAAAAGAGAATTGAAGGCATGTCTTAGAAAAGAGAACTGAAGTCATGTCTTAGAAAAAAGAACTGAAGTCATGTCTTAGAAAAGAGAATTGAAGGCATGTCTTAGAAAAGAGAATTGAAGGCATGTCTTAGAAAAGAGAATTGAAGGCATGTCTTAGAAAAGAGAATTGAAGGCATGTCTTAGAAAAGAGAATTGAAGTCATGTCTTAGAAAAGAGAATTCAAGGCATGTCTTAGAAAAGAGAATTCAATGCATGTCTTAGAAAAGAGAATGAAGTCATGTCTTAGAAAAGAGAATTGAAGGCATGTCTTAGAAAAGAGAACTGAAGTCATGTCTTAGAAAAGAGAACTGAAGTCATGTCTTAGAAAAGAGAACTGAATACATGTCTTAGAAAAGAGAATTGAAGGCATGTCTTAGAAAAGAGAATTGAAGGAATGTCTTAGAAAAGAGAATTGAAGTCATGTCTTAGAAAAGAGAATTGAAGTCATGTCTTAGAAAAGAGAACTGAAGTCATGTCTTAGAAAAGAGAATTGAAGGCATGTCTTAGAAAAGAGAATTGAAGGCATGTCTTAGAAAAGAGTATTGAAGTCATGTCTTAGAAAAGAGAATTGAAGTCATGTCTTAGAAAAGAGAATTGAAGTCATGTCTTAGAAAAGAGAATTGAAGGCATGTCTTAGAAAAGAGAATTGAAGTCATGTCTTAGAAAAGAGAATTGAAGTCATGTCTTAGAAAAGAGAATTGAAGGCATGTCTTAGAAAAGAGAATTGAAGGCATGTCTTAGAAAAGAGAATTGAAGGCATGTCTTAGAAAAGAGAATTGAAGTCATGTCTTAGAAAAGAGAACTGAAGTCATGTCTTAGAAAAGAGAACTGAAGTCATGTCTTAGAAAAGAGAACAGAATACATGTCTTAGAAAAGAGAATTGAAGGCATGTCTTAGAAAAGAGAATTGAAGGAATGTCTTAGAAAAGAGAACTGAAGTCATGTCTTAGAAAAGAGAACTGAAGTCATGTCTTAGAAAAGAGAACTGAATACATGTCTTAGAAAAGAGAATTGAAGGCATGTCTTAGAAAAGAGAATTGAAGGAATGTCTTAGAAAAGAGAATTGAAGTCATGTCTTAGAAAAGAGAATTGAAGTCATGTCTTAGAAAAGAGAACTGAAGTCATGTCTTAGAAAAGAGAATTGAAGGCATGTCTTAGAAAAGAGAATTGAAGGCATGTCTTAGAAAAGAGATCTGAAGTCATGTCTTAGAAAAGAGAACTGAAGTCATGTCTTAGAAAAGAGAATTAAAGGCATGTCTTAGAAAAGAGAATTGAAGGCATGTCTTAGAAAAGAGAATTGAAGGCATGTCTTAGAAAAGAGAATTGAAGGCATGTCTTAGAAAAGAGAATTGAAGTCATGTCTTAGAAAAGAGAATTCAAGGCATGTCTTAGAAAAGAGAATTCAATGCATGTCTTAGAAAAGAGAATTGAAGTCATGTCTTAGAAAAGAGAATTGAAGGCATGTCTTAGAAAAGAGAATTGAAGGCATGTCTTAGAAAAGAGAATTGAAGGCATGTCTTAGAAAAGAGAATTGAAGGCATGTCTTAGAAAAGAGAATTGAAGTCATGTCTTAGAAAAGAGAACTAAAGTCATGTCTTAGAAAAGAGAATTGAAGGCATGTCTTAGAAAAGAGAACTGAAGTCATGTCTTAGAAAAGAGAATTGAAGGCATGTCTTAGAAAAGAGAATTGAAGGCATGTCTTAGAAAAGAGAACTGAAGTCATGTCTTAGAAAAGAGAACTGAAGTCATGTCTTAGAAAAGAGAATTGAAGGCATGTCTTAGAAAAGAGAATTGAAGGCATGTCTTAGAAAAGAGAATTGAAGGCATGTCTTAGAAAAGAGAATTGAAGGCATGTCTTAGAAAAGATAATTGAAGTCATGTCTTAGAAAAGAGAATTCAAGGCATGTCTTAGAAAAGAGAATTCAATGCATGTCTTAGAAAAGAGAATTGAAGTCATGTCTTAGAAAAGAGAATTGAAGGCATGTCTTAGAAAAGAGAATTGAAGGCATGTCTTAGAAAAGAGAATTGAAGGCATGTCTTAGAAAAGAGAATTAAAGTCATGTCTTAGAAAAGAGAACTAAAGTCATGTCTTAGAAAAGAGAATTGAAGGCATGTCTTAGAAAAGAGAACTGAAGTCATGTCTTAGAAAAGAGAACTGAAGTCATGTCTTAGAAAAGAGAATTGAAGGCATGTCTTAGAAAAGAGAACTGAAGTCATGTCTTAGAAAAGAGAACTGAAGTCATGTCTTAGAAAAGAGAACTGAAGTCATGTCTTAGAAAAGAGAATTGAAGGCATGTCTTAGAAAAGAGAATTGAAGGCATGTCTTAGAAAAGAGAATTGAAGTCATGTCTTAGAAAAGAGAATTGAAGTCATGTCTTAGAAAAGAGAATTGAAGGCATGTCTTAGAAAAGAGAACTGAAGTCATGTCTTAGAAAAGAGAACTGAAGTCATGTCTTAGAAAAGAGAATTGAAGGCATGTCTTAGAAAAGAGAATTGAAGGCATGTCTTAGAAAAGAGAATTGAAGGCATGTCTTAGAAAAGAGAATTGAAGTCATGTCTTAGAAAAGAGAACTAAAGTCATGTCTTAGAAAAGAGAATTGAAGGCATGTCTTAGAAAAGAGAACTGAAGTCATGTCTTAGAAAAGAGAATTGAAGGCATGTCTTAGAAAAGAGAATTGAAGGCATGTCTTAGAAAAGAGAACTGAAGTCATGTCTTAGAAAAGAGAACTGAAGTCATGTCTTAGAAAAGAGAATTGAAGGCATGTCTTAGAAAAGAGAATTGAAGGCATGTCTTAGAAAAGAGAATTGAAGGCATGTCTTAGAAAAGAGAATTGAAGGCATGTCTTAGAAAGATAATTGAAGTCATGTCTTAGAAAAGAGAATTCAAGGCATGTCTTAGAAAAGAGAATTCAATGCATGTCTTAGAAAAGAGAATTGAAGTCATGTCTTAGAAAAGAGAATTGAAGGCATGTCTTAGAAAGAGAATTGAAGGCATGTCTTAGAAAAGAGAATTGAAGGCATGTCTTAGAAAAGAGAATTAAAGTCATGTCTTAGAAAAGAGAACTAAAGTCATGTCTTAGAAAAGAGAATTGAAGGCATGTCTTAGAAAAGAGACTGAAGTCATGTCTTAGAAAAGAGAACTGAAGTCATGTCTTAGAAAAGAGAATTGAAGGCATGTCTTAGAAAAGAGAACTGAAGTCATGTCTTAGAAAAGAGAACTGAAGTCATGTCTTAGAAAAGAGAACTGAAGTCATGTCTTAGAAAAGAGAATTGAAGGCATGTCTTAGAAAAGAGAATTGAAGGCATGTCTTAGAAAAGAGAATTGAAGTCATGTCTTAGAAAAGAGAATTGAAGTCATGTCTTAGAAAAGAGAATTGAAGGCATGTCTTAGAAAAGAGAACTGAAGTCATGTCTTAGAAAAGAGAACTGAAGTCATGTCTTAGAAAAGAGAACTGAAGTCATGTCTTAGAAAAGAGAATTGAAGGCATCTTAGAAAAGAGAATTGAAGGCATGTCTTAGAAAAGAGAATTGAAGGCATGTCTTAGAAAAGAGAACTGAAGTCATGTCTTAGAAAAGAGAACTGAAGTCATGTCTTAGAAAAGAGAATTGAAGGCATGTCTTAGAAAAGAGAATTGAAGGCATGTCTTAGAAAAGAGAATTGAAGGCATGTCTTAGAAAGAGAATTGAAGGCATGTCTTAGAAAAGAGAATTGAAGGCATGTCTTAGAAAAGAGAACTGAAGTCATGTCTTAGAAAAGAGAATTGAAGGCATGTCTTAGAAAAGAGAACTGAAGTCATGTCTTAGAAAAGAGAACTGAAGTCATGTCTTAGAAAAGAGAACTGAAGTCATGTCTTAGAAAAGAGAACTGAAGTCATGTCTTAGAAAAGAGAATTGAAGTCATGTCTTAGAAAAGAGAACTGAAGTCATGTCTTAGAAAAGAGAACTGAAGTCATGTCTTAGAAAAGAGATCTGAAGTCATGTCTTAGAAAAGAGAACTGAAGTCATGTCTTAGAAAAGAGAACTGAAGTCATGTCTTAGAAAAGAGAACTGAAGTCATGTCTTAGAAAAGAGAACTGAAGTCATGTCTTAGGGAAGTGAATTGAAAAAACCCATCGCAGCAGCGGGACAGTTGGGCAGACAATTGTTCTGTAAGGTAGACAAAACAGAATGAGATATAAGAGAACCCGTTTAAGAGATCTATAAACTACTGTAATAACAAGAAGAAAAGTATGAAAGCCCCTGATCTAATAGTTATGCATGTGATCTAAGTAAATGAAAAAAAACACATTATAGGGCCTATATGCCCCCCCCCACTCCCCATAAAGAAAAGCCTTTGTTGAAGCTTCTACAGCACAATTCAACAAAGCAAATACATTCTTACTTAACTGGATATAGAAAAAGTAGAACAAGTGGAGCGATTTGGTTACGTGAACTGTCATAGCGACCCTACTACGTAAGTCAAGGGAGAGAAGATGATGATGGACATAGACATTGTACTTTGGCCCACCAGGGTTTCGAATTGATGTATATTTATTGTATTTTGGGATATAGGGAACATGCTGCATATTGTGTTTTCTCTGTAGGCCTACTTGGCGCTAACTAACGAATTCGAAGCTACATAACTTAGTAAACTGAATCAAGAATCTGAAATCATTACTCTAAAAAAATGGTTGGCGAAAAATAGAACCTGAAATCGTAATATATGTAAACCTATAGAAAACATTCATCTATCACTATGATTACAAAATAATCGTTTGCTGAGGTTTTTATTTTAATAGCCTCACCTAGATTAAGTTAAACAATAATACCTAGATAGAGAAGTGTCAGTCTATTCAAGAGTAAAATTTTCATACTTTCGAAACATGATTCCCCAAGTTCTGTTGTCACAGATAAATAAATAACATACTGTAGACATTAATTAATAATAACAATAATAATAATAGAGACATTTGACTAGAGTAACACCTTTAGTAAAATCACTAAATTTAGAAAACCTTCAGGACAGAAGACTCAAAAGTAAAGTAGCAATTATACATAAAACACCGAACCATAATCTTCAAATACAAAACCAAAATTTAATAAAATACTCTGAAAGACACAAAGATAAAGGCACATTTCTCGTTCTATATGCTAGGACAAATTTGTACAAGTGCTCCTTCTTCCCTAGTGCTCTTAGAGCATGGAATGGGTTGCCTGAGCTAGCCAGGAAAACCAGTGACTTGGCAGAATTTAAGTCATTGGTTAATATGCATGACACGTAGGACGTAATCATCTTCTTTTTTGAAGTAACGTCTGTATTATATAAGATAAGAGACTTTGTGTTTATACAAGTAGACATAGAAGACTATCATTGTATTTCGTCACATCCTTACAAGTACTTTCTCACAAAAACATTCACAACAATGACGCAATATAAACATATCACACCCTGTACAATTTTCACAACATGAAACCTTGTTCAAATTATAGGAATCGATTCCCTGCTCAAATTACAGACAATACAATCCGATATTGGAATTACATAATAATTAATAATACCTGTCCCAATTTGACAAGACGAGTCCCTGATCACATTTTACAAATGTAGCTAAACTATTCCCTGTTCAAATTTCATACAGCAATTCCATCTTCAAATTTCATAAAACTATTCCTTCTTTAAATTTCACAAAATTACTCCTTGTACAAATTTCACAAAATGACTCCTTGCTCAAATTTCACAAAATGACTCCTTTTTCAAGTTTCACTAAGCACTCCCCTGTTTTAAATTTTAAGAAAAATTCCTGATGCAAACTTCAACTTGAGAAAACAGGAGTGAATCATTTTTGAATGAAATGTTTAGAGCTGGCATCCATAAACGTTTTTACGAGATATCCTATTAATATGCCGATAAACTTATGTCAAGTTTTCAAAGATAGCCGTGTCAAGCAGAAAATATCTTTTGACGAATTAGAAACTTTATTATCAACAATAGTTGGGTGTAATGTTTACAGACATCTTATCTTATATATTACATACGTTATTTTAAAAAAAAAGAAGATAAATACGTCCTAGGCATTTCATGTGTCCATCTAGTCATGCATACATAATCACACTGTATGATTTTCTTATAAATGGAAACTACTAATGTGTAAGATACATGCAGGGCCGGCCCTAACAATTGCGTGGCCCTATGCGAAACGGATTGCGCGGGGCCCAGTCTGGGTAGGGATAAGAATACTTAGTAAAAATTAGTATTTCGTTTTAGAAAATAAATCCGTCTTTGCATTTTAAGTACAAAATCACGATCACAATAACTTAACTTAACGAGCCTGGCGTGTAGCGAAGTCGTACAGTATATCATCGAAATTCTGTTTCCTTCATAGGTCACGCTCAATAGCAAGAATTGCCAACTTGTTCAATCTCTCTTCGTGAAATGTTGACCTCAAGCAATTCTCGATTATATCTTATAGATCTAACATAGTCATTCTATTTCTAAATTTAGATCTCTAGAACGAGCCAGAGAAGGGGGACCTACACAAAAGAGATCCTAATTTCAACGGCCAGAAACATGGTCTGCTTTATTTTCGCATTTTTAACGGCTGGCAAAAATGTGATTAAGAAATGTACAACTGCAGCATGCTGGGAATAAACAAATACGAATTTACCAAGCGCATTACCCTCCACAAACTCAAAAACTACACACTTCTTGAACTAATATATACAAATTAAATATTTATTAAAAGGAAATTGGGATTAAATTGACAAGAATTCTATTTCTTTTTTTGCTTTTAGTTATAAGTATTTTATCCATAAGTGAATCCTTATTGAAGCTTTCGAAACATTGTAGGGGCCTCCACAAACTACTGCCTCGGACCTCCAAATACTTCAACAAAATTAATAAAAAAAAAATAAATATCGCTTTTGATTTTTTTAAGAGATCGAGATAGATTTAGATCTATGTTTATATGCCAGTACCTATTAATGTAAATGAAGTACTGAAACTTTCGGTATTGGTTAAAATTTGCACTGTTATTACATTTTTATTAAAAGAAAGCTGACAATTCCGCTTTTTCTTTTCGCGCGTAAGCAAATATAAAAAAAAAAATCCTTACAACAAAAAAAAAAACAAAGCTTATCTAAGGGAACTCCACATGTACAACTATATCTCTCAATAATATAGAAGATACTTTCCTTATTCGATATTAAACAAATAATTAATTACCAACAATTAATGAATTGGTTAGTTGTATTTTTTTAAATTGATTCATGTTTGTTAGGTACAATAATTAATTGTTTAAAGTTTCAACTTGATCCAAAAATGGGTGTGGGAAAAATAACGAATTCAATTAGGCTATCTAAGGGTACAAAACCCTACATATTTAGCCATATATGTGAGTACTGAAGGACTGATGTCCATTGTTGGTATAAAACAAAATAATTAATTATAAGTAATTAGATGACTAATAGATTGGTTTTTTTATTTATTGATTATGTCTTGACTATAATGAGTATTTCTGCAAAGTCTCAAGTTGATCCGAGAATGGTTGTGGGAGAAATAACGTGTGCAGACTGTTTACCAGCCAGACTGAGTTGATATAAGCTTCGTAATGAAATTAGGTAGAAAGATTTCCTTGCATGATAATTTACCTATTCAATGTGTATGTTGAAAGTGTTTAAAATGTCTTTAACACCAAAGTATATACACCTAAATAGACATGAGCTTGTTGTCATGTATGACATGTGTATAGTTTTAGAACCCCTGTAATATTTGGTGAATAGTAATCAATGAACCATTCCGTGCACGTTTAGCACGAGATTTTTTCCTGGTCTGGGACTGACCACGAGGTGGACACCTCAGTTGATTTTAGACTCTGGTAGAGAGCGGAGTGTTATGATTGTTATTGACAAGTAGTGTAACGTACAAGTAGGAAAGTAATTAGAATTGATTTGTATTCAGGACTAATTTTCTTGGATGTATTTTGTGATGGCTGAAGTCGCCAATATCCTTTGTGAATTATTTTACATGTAATAAAAACCATGTCTGCTACAAGTGAGTCTATTGATTATTATAAATATTGTGGTCAGAGAATTCAATTTGTTGGTGTTCTCACGCACTAGCAAATCTAGTGCGCGAGTGAAAGTATTTAAATAACAATACAAAGAATTATTATATCATATACAAGATCTACATAACACGACATTCGCGTTATCACGCCTATAACAAAACCAGGCTGTGACACTTGTGCTGCTTGTGGGTAGTCAAAGACATCCTGATGTTACCCACAAACCACCAGTCCTAGTTTGTTGGCCTAAAGGCACTTTTACGAGCTCCAATAAGGAAAAAAAAAAGATAGAAGCCTTTCATTAAGAAAGTGTTTCACACACAAAACACACACACACACAAACACACTAACTCGCTGTCTCAAAAACTCTCTCTCTCTCATACACAATTGCATTACCTGACATCTTTAAGTGAGTACCATTGAGAGTCTCATTTTTCAGAAAAGTATCCGCAATCTGAACGAGTTCATCACAAGATTTGAACGCGTACCTCTTCAGGCAGTCTTTGACGTGAGTCGGGCTACTGGCGTACAGCTGCTCACGCATGACCAGGTCGTGCAGCCGTTCAAAGTCGCCCAGGACGCCCTCGGCGTCGTACCACCGCCGGCAGTACATGTCCACTCTTTCGCGGAACTGAGAAAACGTCTCCGCTCTCGTTTTGGTGCTGTTCCGGAACAGGCCGCGATAGTAAATGGTCATTCGATGCTCTTGACCGTGAACACTATGAGCCCCAACCATGTTACTTGTTTCAACAAGTGGTGAACACAACAGACGCCTTGCTCTCTTGGGCCTACGTACTGAACCATGTTACTTCAGTAAAAACGTTGTGATTACAAGAACATAGTTAAGAAAATTGTAGTTGGTTTGTAGTCGGGGGGGCCCCGTATTAAAAACATGCTAGGACAATACATTAAGTCGTTTTTAAGTTCTCAAATGATTGATTGTAAAATAGTTTAGTCCGACCAGGTCGCTAATATTTTATCGAAAATGACTTTTTAAAAATATTTTTTCTTCAATATTTAGCGCACAGATATTTTTTTTAACTCATCAAGTTTTTTAAAAATATTATTTTTTTAGGAAGCTCCGTTTCCATGGAAGCGGAAACATGCCGATAGGAAGTAGAGTAACCTACACAGAAATATGTCTTCAGACAATTAAAGTATAAACTGTGATTTTTTAAATATTTTTTTATCTAGCGTCCTTGACATTCGTTAGTTCATCTGTTTTTTTTTTCAAAATGTTTCTGGTTTTTTTTTTTTACGTTTTTCTTACGTTTTACTTAAAGTTTCCTTACATCTCCTCCATATTTCTCCATAACGATTTTTCTTCCTTTCTATTTTACTGTATTTTATTGCGTAAGCTTCAGCTGATCAATGTCAAAGACTGAACTGAACTGTTGCCAACTAAAAGGAATTAAGTGAGTTCTAGTCTGAGCACTATTTCAATGCGCTGCGGTTATCTACTTCATTACCGTTAGTTAGTTGCCTATTTGTTTTGAAGGACAGTTTAAACCCCCAAATAGAAATTAATAATAAAAATGCTTTTTTTTTATGTGTAGGCATGCAAATAAGAAGAAAATAAATAATTTTTCTTTATATCTTATCAACTTTTTGAGAAAAAAAAAATTGGGGGGGGGGGGCTATTTTTAGCTAAAATGATGAAAAAATAGGTATTTTTCAAGTCAAGATTTCTTGAAAACTACTAAAGCTGGTTCAATAAAACTTCAGCTGTTGTAAGTCAGACTGATAGCCAAACGCTTCCCTATTTCTGAAACTATATTTGTACTACAAACAGAAGTGCATAGAAAATTCTGATTCTAGAGTGTTATCATGTGGAGACATATTTTCATATACCGTTTCAACAACAGAACGTACCAACACTACCTTGATTTTGTACACCGGATACACCAAAAAGCGAACTATATATATATGTTTAACATAGTTGTTCCATCATGTATGAAAACATACCATAACACATTCTGTTCAGCTAAAAATATTAGTTGTCAGTTAGGCCTAGTCATTACAAAAAGTCGCCTATTCGTTTTTAAATATAAGCGAACCTACAAAAGAAATAATACCTAATACATCTTCTCTAGCACTAAATCTAGGCACAGGGCTGCGAAGTAAACCTAATCACAACACCTTTTTGAAGCACTAGTATGTAATTTACATACTATTCACTGCAAAGTGCGCGCAATTTACATATTTCTAAATCTGAAGGACCGAATTTAAACAAAAAATAAGACTTTAAAATTTAACCACCAATTGATATGCTAACTACTAAGATTCGAAAGCACTCTACGAATGTCTGTGACAAGAGCGAATGCCTGAGCCCCCCGCAAGCGAGATTCCACTATCAGTGGTTTGTTTGCTATAGACGAGGGGCGGTTTTTAAGTTGATCTAAATAAGAGCAAATCTCTTCCCTAAGTGATATGCTTTATGGATAGATTTATTTATTAAACAGTACGGTGTCCTGCTCAGCGTGGGACTTAGCATAACTATGAAAGTAATTTTGATCTAGTTTATGCACAGTAAGTCAGTAAGATTTTATTAATTTTTTTATTACAGTTAAGGAATGGCTACTCCTTAGTCTATGACATTGTGCATATTTGTAAACTTATTCTTATCTTAACTTATATAATACAGATATTACTTCAAAAAAGATGTAAAGTTATACTGAACTACCTAGACATTTATATATATAGAGAGAAAAAAAGTAAAGTTTCCCTTTCAGACCTAGGGCAGATGATGTAAAGGTCATCTGATTCTGTGGCCTACGGTTAACGTGGGTGTGATGTGGCCAGCACAACAACCAACCGCCTTTACTTTTCCCCAACTAACGTCAGGCTGGGTGGACTCAGAGGCGCCCGAAGATCCCGGACCCCGGTTCGGTAGTCAAGCGCTTAACCGCTCAGCCACCGCGCCTCCATATATATATTTATATATATATAATACATATAATACATGAATAAAGTCATGGCAGACACCAAGTCGCTTTTCAAAGGGCGGGTACACAAAAATCTTAACCAACTAAAGTCTCTATTCCCAAATTGATGTTTAACTTGGAGAGGATCGTAAGCCAACTTTCTCCACGGACTCACCAGGATGCTATCTGATCTCATCTGTTCCTTGGCTTTTGTCCTAGAGGTGCTGTAACAGTTCACTTACCAAAGCCCTCCACTTTTCCAGTTCAGCAGTTAGTTGCTTCTAGCAGGACATCAAGAGAGAGGCCGGTCCATTCTTGTACGTTGTCCAGCCAGCTTTCCTTAAAGATGACCGCTGCAACTCGAAGAATGACTTTGGACAGAGAGTCATGTCCTACAATATGACCAAACCAGCTTAGCTTTTGTCTCTTCACAGTTTGGAAGAGTTTCTCCTTTTTTGCCAGAATGATGATCAAACTCATCTGTCTTCTTTTCTTGGTATATGATACCCAGCATTTCTCTGTACCATTTACCCTCAAAAGCTTGGATTCTTCTTTCAGCCTCAGCGTTCAGTGTCCAACTTTCATTATTATATAGAAGTAGAGAGACCGCTACCGAAGAATACAGTTTTAATTTTTATTGTTACTATTCCAGAATTTTGCACAGTTCGCTCATGACAGCCGATGGGATAGTAAAGAAGAAAGATCAAGTTTTGCGCTAGACATAGCAGTAATGGTGAGTCAACTTGTAATCAGGCCATTCTTCTTTTTAAAGAGTGAGAATCTCAGCTCAAAACAATCGCGCAAAAGACGGTTCAGTCGATTTATAAAATTCTTTATTAATTAAATACAAATTAGCTCAATATCAATCGGCTTCATTATAATGAATTTTTCTTTAAAAAAATTAAACACGGCCAAATATTAACGATTCATTTGCAGTGGTACTTTAGTTTCAGTCCTTGTCGAGTGGTGCTTGTTGAAAAAAGTTTGAATACCGTGGCTTCAAAGTATGTATTGCAACATAGTCGAATTCAAAGTCTGCGAGTCATTTTCACTAGTTATCATCATGGCGAATCGTGAAATAAAAAATTAACAACAACAAAATCTTCATAACCAAACTAATTTAAAAAGCAACTTTAAATAGTGTATGTATTTTCAGTACACCTTAAGACCCATAGTAGGCCTAAGCATCAAGACTTCTAAAGATGATTTTAAGACCCATAGTAGGCCAAAGCATCAAGACTTCTAAAGATTATTTGCTAATTCAAAGTAAAAGAGAAAAAAAAACAACACATTGGTGGGGGTGGGGGGGGGCTACTTTGAAAGCACTTAGTATTTGTGTAAATGATTGTAATTTATGACAGCAAGCAACAATAGGAAAGAAGATCTGAAAGGATGACTAGGTTTATTTACAGTGGTTGTGAAAGATATAAAGCAGGACTTATCAATCTGTGGGTCGCGACCCTTTTGGGGGTCAAATAAAGATTTACCAGGGGTCGCCTAAGACCATTGAAAATATGGATTTTAATACTGCATATGCTACGTCATGCTCTTTTTTTTCTTTAAATATTCACACAAGTCTGCACCACAAAAATGGTGATATAGAAATCATTAAAAACTAAAAGTTTCCCATTCAGACTTTACCGTGTAACATATAAATGATGTAAAGGTCATCTGTTTCTGTGGCCCACAGTTAATGAGGGTGCCATGTGGCCAGCACAACGACCAACCGCTTTTACTTTTCCCCAAACTAATGTCAGGCACCCAATAGAGCTGGGTGGACTCAGAGGCGCTCAGAGATTCAGAAATTAAAAATCACAATCTTCACCGGGATCTTGGTTAAGAAGGCAAGCGCTTTTGGAAAACTAGGAAAAGTAAAGTTACTAACGCTTCTTTTTTTAACAGTTGGGGGTCGCCGCATAGTGGAGAATCGTAACAGAGGATCGCCGACCTAAAGAGGTTGAGAGCCGCTATTATAAAGAAATAACTACCATAAAAAAGAGTGTCATCTCACAGGTAAGGCCATTCTCGCACATGTATTGCCACTGTCACAGGGTCACAGATGTTTCCATACCAACCCCCACCCAAAAATTAAAAAAAAGGATTTCTTTCACTACTCAACTCAGCTCCACAGAAAGTACAAAAAAAAATGCTTTGGGGAGTGAGTTCCAAAACCTTTGGTCCGTGCACAGAAAAAGCCCGCAGACCGTAGCTTTTGAAGGAGAAAAGTGGCACCATTAGAAGCAAAGCATATAGTTATTTAGATCTTCAGCCAGATATTATAGATATGACTTATTATTGTTACAAATGAACAGTGATAGGTAGAGGTCAACGTATGACCCCGGCGAGATGACACAGCAGCGAGTGTTCTCTGGAATCTACATGTATAAACAAAGACAGGATGTGACGTTTCCTCACGTGTTGTTCCAGATGATACTAGCAGTGTTTGTGCAACTTTGGAGAAGCGATTAGGGACTCTATATAAGCCAGAAAGTTAATGTGAAAGTCAGTCGTATGGAGTCGTGAGTGAGCCGTTACAGTCGATACAGACGATGTAAGACGTGTGCGGCTCTAGTGGAAGAGAAATGTGTACGACTCGATGCAAGTTAACTAGGGTAGAGTTAACTGGAGTGGACTACTGTCGTTAAAGTCTATACAGCGAACTACAGTGGACTTGAGCCGTTACAGTCGATGCAATCGATGTAAGACGTGTGCGGCTCTGATTCGGTAGACTTGAATACGACTTGGTTCAGCTTGGGAGACCTGGAGCGACACTGGGAAGTGTGTCGTTGGTCTGTTCTGTGGAATACGGCTCGATGCAAGTTGAGAAGAGATGAATTGCAACGAAGTGAAGAGATGAATTGCAACAAAATATAGCTAACTGTAAACTGACAGATATTGTACAGTCTTCTACGCTACATGTTACAGTAACAAATTGTTAGAGTTAATAGTCAATAAAGTTATATGAAACTGAAAGTTGAGTAGTCAAGTTCTTTGCAGTGTTTTTATTTGTGTGCCTACTAGTACATTTAGCCAGAAGATTCAGAAATTCGTAACATTATGAACTAAGGTCATTACTCTCATCGTAAATGAGAACTTCCAGTCTACCGGTAGTGCATGATAAATCTACAACGTTTCACGCTTGACATTCATTCTAATTCTGGTTTCATTTTCGGACAACTCACAGTTTAAAAAAAAATATGTAAAAAAAAAACAACCAACTATGTACCATAACAAAAAAAAATGTTCCCTTTGATAGACGCTAATGTTATATGCAAAAAAAAATTTGTGAATGGAAGAAAGGTTTTATAAGTTGAAATGTAAGGTTAAATGTCACTATGTAATACTAACTATGCATGTATTTTGTTAATCTTTACCAGCGTTTCTCAAACAGTGTAGCACGCTAACACACCCCTGGATGGGCGCAAAGTGGTGACAAGAGAGGGTCGGTGGCGGTTAAGCCGTTCTATTTATTCGCAGTGGAAAAAAGTGTTGCATTTTCATTTCCTAGTTTAAATAATAATGATAAAAATAATAATGATAAAAATAATAATACAGTAGAACGTCGTTTATCCGACTCAATTGGGACCGGACACCGTTCGGATACGCGATTGTTCGGATAACCGAAAACCGAAGCGATCCATGCAGTATATGCAACCGGACACTATACGAATATTGAAAATCATCACATGCGGGACACGTGCGTGAAGAACGAGCAAAATAGGTGACAAATGTCGCAATTTTACCTTTATTGTGGAAAATAATCACTTATTTTTCGTATTCATACAGTATATGTGCATCACAGTACATGTGGTTGATAAAAAAAAAAAAAAAAAAACTGGTCCGGATATTTGACGCTCCGGATAATAAACGTTCGGATAAACGACGTTCTACTGTAATACCAATGGCAATGTCTTCTATTCCAAAGATTAAGGATAAGTGCCGTGTTTAACATAACTATGCAACCCTAGTTGCGACCTGCATATTTTCCCACAGCCGATGAAGACAAAGCCGTTGCTCGCTAGGGGTCTATAGTGCTTCTAGTGTCCACACTAGCAGAAGATGGTTATTTCTTTCACTTTATTGCCCTGCATGTTTGACTATAGACCAAGTAAAGATGACATTTTTAACAAGTAAAGATGACATTTTTACCAATTAAAGGTGACATTTTTACTAAGTAAAGATGACATTTTTACTAATTAAAGATGACATTTTTACCAATTAAAGGTGACATTTTTACTAAGTAAAGATGACATTTTACCAATTAAAGGTGACATTTTTACCATGTAAAGATGACATTTTTATCGAGTAAGGATGACATTTTTACCAAGTAAAGATGACATTTTTATCCAGTAAGGATGACATTTTTATCAAGTAAAGATGAGATTTTTACCTAGTAAAGGTGACATTGTTGCCATGTAATGATGACATTGTTACCAAGGTCTTGTATGAGAAAATGAGTGAATTCCCGAAGGTCAATATGGATGAAATGCCTGGCGTCGATGCTCCACCACGAAGCAGCTGTATGTGTTTCTATGGTGACGATGGAAAATGGTTAGCAATCGGTTAGTGGCTATGTAGTGTGAATGATGCAAGATAAGCGGCATTGTCGTCAGCTGTCTTGGGTAACAGACGACTCCAGGTTTCCAGAGTTAAAAGAAGTGTTTTTGTAGTGAGTTGGATTTTATTTAAAATACCATTTTATAGTATTACTAAAGTCTACCACATTTTTAATTTCATCTCCAGTTGATTTTGCCTATATTGTAAAAATAAAAGTTATATATAACATTGTTCACAAAGAACTTATTCATGTTATCTGAAGTTTTAAAAGTTAAGATATAATACGCCTACATCGGTTTAGTTGTGTAACAGAAGTTTGGTGGTACAAGCCGACCACCGTGAACAACAATAAGTAACGGCGTGAATAGTACTGTAACTGGAAGCAGATTTACGAAAGTCACAGGCATGCCAATCAAATGCATCTTTTAATATCACACAGGTGATAAATGGTTCTGTGGTTGTATGGTTTGCACTTCGCACTGTCAACACGAAGGTCTTCGATTCGAACCTTGCGAAAAGTCATCCCCTATTTCCCTTACAGGAGGATGGCTCTCGCTCCCTAGCGCGTTGTGATGAGCTGTCTACCTCACACGTTCGCAATAATATGTCGCTGATTGTAGAGTACAATAAGAAAAAACGTTTTTCTGCCAGGGGCTGGGGTCTATGTCAGTTCTCTCTTTGTTTTCACCTAGTTTTATTTCACTATTGCTTCTGCGTACATATGTTAATATCTATTTAAAAAATATAAATATGTTTCATTATTAACAAAAGAGTACAGTTGGCAGCAGTTGGCAGCAGTTGGCAGCAGTTGGCAGCAGTGTGTAAATAAAAACTTAAACTTTGATGCTATACAAGTTTACGCTACAACAGACGAGTTAGGTTACAGATGAAAGAATGCTTAGAATAGCGTGCTTCTCTTTTCTTATTCAGATGTAACGATCTCTTGTCACGTAAAAGACCCAACGCTGAAGTCGCAAAAATTGTGTAGGTAGTGGTTTCAAGAGACGTGGATTTCTTCCTTTCCCTTTTAACTTTGTGACCCCTACCCCATCCCCAACCCCCCCCCCACCCCCAAAAAAAAAAATTGTTAAAAAATTCGAGATTATGCTCCATTAAAAAAAAATGTATCTGAAAATCAAAAGTTCGGAAACAAAGAACTTCAAAGAACTAACCTCTTTACAAGAAAGAAACCAAAATTTTGGATTTTCACGTCAATCTTCAAACCATAGACTTATGTATATCTAGACTGGAAACCGCAAAAAAAAATTCTTATCCGCGACTGATCTATTCACAGACGTATACATATAGAGATTTTTATGTACGTAAACTCTTTTTCAGGCTCGAAGGAGAGTCACCACAATCAATCTTTTCTGTCTTAAAAAAGTAATGATTCCTTAGTTTTCGAAGTTTAGAAATAATGCAAAATTCTTTCACGGATATTCACTCAAATATATGAAACAAAGCCATTTCCTCTTTGTTTCCATTGAGATAATGTTTCAAAAATTCTAGATGGAAATAATTCATGTTGATTTCAATCATCTTATGTACATTTAAATAGATTGATTACCTAGATCTTTCTAGATTATGTATCTTCGAAATTGCAAAATAATAATTATGAGACGAGAGTACTCTTATTTTTGATGTTCAATTACTAGATCTAGATCTAAAAATTAAATGATATGTTACATAGGTTAGGGTAGAAAAAAAAATTCAACTTTACTTCTTTAAACTACTTTACAAAACAACGCCTTGATCCAACTTTCTAAAAAAATTTCACATTTTTTGTAGTGTTATAAAATCGCCATGTCCAGTCTAGATATAGTATACATAAGTCTATGCTTCAAACATTGTAATTTGCTTTTATCTGGATTTGGGTTATAACGATCCGTTTACATTTTTTACGAAATGTAAAGAAAAAAAAAGACGAAAAAGCGATAAGGAGAAATGCTGAGGCGACGTTTAAAAAAAAAAAAGACGAAAAAGCGATATAGAGAAATGCTGAGGTGACGTTTTTAAAAAAAAAAAAGACAAAAAAGCGATATAGAGAAATGCTGAGGCGACGTTTAAAAAAAAAAAAGACGAAAAAGCGATATAGAGAAATGCTGAGGCGACGTTTAAAAAAAAAAAAGACGAAAAAGCGATGTAGAGAAATGCTGAGGCGACGTTTAAAAAAAAAAGAAAAGAAAAGAAAAAGAAGATTGGGGGAAAAAAAAATGGAAATAGATAAACTAATCAACGTCATATTATTATCCACCAATAATGTACACGTTATTTCCCTTATTCGATATCAAAAAATATAAATAATAGTCAATAATTAAATTGACTAATTGAGTATTTTTGTTTATTGATTCATGTATCAACTTGATCGGAGAATGCGTGAGGGATTAATTGCGTTAACAATCATTTAAAGGGACTAACTCAAAAAAAATGTTGCCATATCTGTGAATACTGAGGCCTACGTTGCCGTCGTTGGTATCTAAGAAAATAATGAATTACCAGTAATAAATTGTCTAATTGGTTATCATTTGTAATTGATTCATACCAGTAATAAATTGTCTAATTGGTTATCATTTGTAATTGATTCATACCAGTAATAAATTGTCTAATTGGTTATCATTTGTAATTGATTCATACCAGTAATAAATTGTCTAATTGGTTATCATTTGTAATTGATTCATGTCTTGTCTATGCCAATGAATAATAATTGTGTAAAGTTTCAATGTGATCCGAGAACGGGTGTGGGAGAAACATCGTGTGCACACTTTTAACCAGACAGACAGAAAGACAGACAGAGTGAATTGATATAAGCTTTGTAATAAGAAAAGAAAACAAGGAAGATTGGTAAAGGCTTTGGAAATATAAAACCTGGACAAAGTCGGGGACGCGATATTAAAAAATCACTGTTAGCAACTAAATGATGATAATAATAGCGAAGGAGCTTAAACATTGAACTTTGCTAAAAAGTGCAGTGAAATTTTTGTAAACCGTTAAAAGTATCAGCACTTTATTAATTCTGTAACATGGTACTTCGACAAAACAACATTGACATGAATCGATAATAAAAAAATTATTAACCAATTAGACAATAAATTACTGGTAATTCTTTTTTTTTTTTCAATAGCAAGAAGGGAAACTAATACTTTAGTATTCAAAGATATGGCTAAATTTGTCGGGTTTAGTCCCCATAAATAGTTTTTAACGCTATTTCTCCCTCACGCATTCTCCAATCAAGTTGATACTTTAAACAATTAATGTATTTATTGCGCCTAACAAAACATTCATTAATGTCTGCCATATTTGGGATTTTCCAACAAACCATTAAAACTAACACTAGTCATAGACTAAACCTCCCGAAGATTATAAGTAAGTTATTTAAATCGTAAATAGTTCAAATTTGAAAAAAAAAACGATCGACTAGCATTGTTCTCTTATCTTATCTTATATAATACAGACGTTACTTCAAAAAAGAAGATGATTACGTCCTACGCATCATGCATTTAGTCATGCATATTAACCAATGACTTAAATTCTGCCAAGTCACTGGTTTTTCTGGCTAGCTCAGGCAACCCATTCCATGCTCTAATAGCACTAGGGAAGAAGGAGTATTTGTACAAATTTGTCCTAGCATATGGGACGAGGAATGTGCCTTTATTTTTGTGTCTTTCAGAGTATTTTATTAAATTTTGTTTTTGTATTTGAAGATTATGGTTCAGTGTTTTATGTATAATTGCTACTTTACTTTTGAGTCTTCTGTCCTGAAGGCTTTCTAAATTTAGTGATTTTACTAATGGTGTTACCCTAGTCAAATGTGAATATTCGTTTGTTATGAATCTCACTGCTCTATTTTGTGTTTGTTCCAGTTTCTTAATGTTTTCTTGAGTTGAGGGGTCCCACACGGTGGATGCATATTCTATTATTGGCCTAACCAAGGTTAAATAACATTTTAGTTTTATGTTCTTATTTGATTTATAGAAATTTCTTTTAATAAACCCTAATGCTTTGTTGGATTTTTTTATAGTTTCATCAATATGTGGATTCCATGACAGTTTTTCATTTATTATAACACCTAGGTATTTTGAGTTTTTAGTCTGTGTTACTGGTTTGCCATGAATAAGATAAGTGGAATTAATTTGTTTAATTTTTTTTGTTACTCTTAACAACTGACATTTTTCTGGGTGGAAAGACATGCTCCAATTTGATTCCCATTTCTGTAATTCATCTAATTCTCTTTGTAAAATATCTGTGTCTTGTTTTGTTTTTATTGTTCTATATATTATGCAATCGTCTGCAAATAATCTGACTTTTGTTCCTGAACTAATGCAATTTGGTAAATCATTTATGTAAATTAAAAATAGTAACAATACGAGAAGCATATGCACACGAATGGTAATAGTTTAGACGTGACACAATATTTTATGTCTAAAAAAAAAATTTATAAAAAAAAAACAACTGTTAAGCTCCTAGTCATTCTCTGCGGAGATTATAGAGCTTAGTCTCGCTTGATCTCATTGAACATCAACGTCGTATACAAACATTTGGTCAGCCATAACGAAAAGATCTTTACATAGATTTCTGTAAGCTTCCATGAAATCATTGCAAGCGCTTACCATTATTGGCGGCCCACTCAACCATAAATGTGAAATAAAATGTAAAAAAAAAAATGAAGTCTAACTGAGTTTTAAGGTTTTGTATAATCCAAAGAAATGTGTTGATTTTTTTTTTATTTCCTCAGGAATGGGGGGGGGGGGGGGGTTTCAAAGACACCTAAATGCAAACATTAAAATAGAATTTTTATTTAATGTCAAAATTCTGCTTTGATTGCTGTCATAAATGTGTACTTAAACAGCTTGCTATCTTATCGTATAGACACACCCAACATTATGAACGCTGCTTAATAGAGATACCATAAAGGTCTCAGTAGTCTTGCAATCACCATTCAAGATAACTGATGCCCAAGCCTTTTAACCTGCCTTGGTGGACCACATCCGATTTTGAGTTAGTGTTTGTGTTTTTACACAAACTGTCTTTGTAACCTTGTTTTTATTTCATTTGGGGCCACCCAATATACTTCGCCTAGAACTTCTAATTACTTAAGGCCGGTTTCATCCTAGGTGAACATATTCCTTGCTCCTAACATATTACTCATTCAAACATAAATAGCCAGAGGCTGTACGAGAAAACTATGCCATCAACAATTAATTTGTATGGCCACACAGTCTATCATGGGTAAGTAAGGCCAGTAGAAACCAACGTGTGTATCTGTAATACATGCTAATACAATGAACTCCCGTGATTTTATTGCGGTCATATGATCTTCCACACGTAGGACCGAAAATGTATTATGGCTCCCATGCCAGACAAAAAGTTGGAACACTAATGAACTAGTCATGTGACTAACAAACAGACTAACAAGTATTTTTACCGAGTGTACTAACAATACAAAGTGATTTTTTGCGCCCCGCCCCCCCCCCCCCACGAAAGGGGAAAAGCCTCTATTAGTTTTGTGTGGTCTGTCCGTTCGTCTATGCGTTGCACTCAGTGGTCAAAAACTTAAACAAAAAAAAGTCAAATCCGATCTAACAATATTTTGAAGCTTGCAAAGTTCTGAAGCAGCTCCTTTTTTGGTCTCTGAAAGCGAACCGTTGTGTTTTAAAAATTAATTATTAAAGCTACTATTTGCATAAAAATTGTTTTTTTTTTGTTTTTTTTTTAAACCTTCAAGGCTTGTAGTCTTGCTCATCGAGAGTGTGTATGCAAGCAACTGTGAAGACGTTTGCAGACACTATAGCCGATAGTTAGTCCACATAAGATCGCTAATACAGATAGTACGACTGACATTGACCGAGAAATAACAAGTTTGTTGTAAAACAAATATTGAATGCGTTCTTCGTTTTGAGATTAACAGCCTTCTACTACAGTAATCCTACATGGAAAACTAGCGCTTCTAACAGATTGAGGATCGTCGGCCCAGAGACTAGTGCCTAGACTAACTTGCAAGATTAAAACAACAATGGTTAACACACACACATATGCATGGTTAAACATGAAGATTCAAATGTTTTAATTCCCAAAGCGCGTACTGTATTGAAACTAATAGAAATGATGAGAGCACTTTGGCTTCATCTCAAGTCGTCCACACAAGATGAAACCATTAAAACTTAAACAAGGTTTCCAAAAGTGTTTTTTGTTGTTTTGAAACTTTAGAGGAACGCTGGGCTTATTTTTTTAGGTTGAATAATTACATACTTGTAAATTAAAATAAAAATTTTCAAAAACTATTTAGTATATTCAGTGTTTGTAAAATTTTCACATTCAGCGCCCTCGACCCCCCCCCCCCAAAAAAAACCGACAAAAAACAAAACGTTCGCACTCTTCTTATCTAGAAATGTGTCTGGAGAGCACTGAAAAAAACCTGGTCGAGGACACAACACGAAACATTTTTCCTGCTTTCTGAATGACTTCCACAGCGTCCTAAATCCTCTTAAGTGAAACAACAATTAACGCAGATGAAATGCTTGCACATTGAGAAAGATGGTAGGACGGGACAAGAATAAGCTAATTTCACGAACTCGAAGGACGTTAAGCGCATGGACGTTTAAAAATGGCCTTCATGGTAATATCATGCTCGTGACCAGCAAGACGCCAATAGAACGAGTGAACAGCTTGAGAAGTTGGACCCTTCTGATGTGGCGTGTTCAATGCCTCGAACTCCAAAAGAAACTGGGATACAACTTCATAGAAACAATTTTGACCGGGTTTGGCATGATGAGACAGTGGTGAGACAGTGATGAGACAGTGGTGAGACAGTGATGAGACAGTGATGAGACAGTGGTGAGACAGTGGTGAGACAGTGGTGAGACAGTGATGAGACACCGGTCCAATAATTAGATTGAACCATAGCGCTCTGAGCATGCTATAAGCATGAAATATGCGTTATATAAAAGCTATTTAAAATAAAAAAGATTCCTTCTCTCTCAAACTTGATTTAGTATAATTGTGGAGCATATGTATATGTAGCGATAAACATTGGTTGACGGACTTTGAACGCGTCATTTAGTGTCGTCAGGGTTAGTGTTTTCTTGTTTTATGTAGTTGATATTAGGACTTCAAAGTGATAACATCGATGATTGACAGAGACTTGACAGTGGCCTTTTACGGATTAAATATTGCTCAAGTTACTTAACAGTCTGGGCTTACTTCTTCACTTGTTCTTGTGAGAGTTTGTCTTTGCAACGAACTCATGTAATACGCCCGTACAAGACACTCAAACATCTGTCCAAGTCAGACATACATTTACAACAGCAAGGCAAACCTAGTACAACACTATGATGGAAACATTAGAAGATTCACTCCACTCAGTTTTGCAGATGATATAGACCTCATTGGAGAAAATGCAGACCAGGTACAGGATTTTACTTCAAAACTGGATGCTGCAGTGGCGCTCCCCCCAAAAAACGAACACAATTTTTTTTCGCGTTACCCTTAGTTAATTGGGGGTTGGAAGGGTGGAATGTTGGAGCTCTTGAGGGTTTTAATAATAAAATGAAAAATAAGAGAATTGTCACTATAAGACATCCGTTATCTCTTAGGAAATACATTAACAACATATTTGGACACTTGAAGTAGTGTCACTTCAAGCAAAGCAGTTGGATCTTTGTTCTCTCAGAAATAGTTTTTCATATATAATTTTTTATAGCTTTTTGAAAACTACAGAAAAAAAAATCTTTCTGTAGAAAAAGGCAACAGGTTACCCCTTTCAGCCAGCAAAGAGGTTCTGTAAGAGCGATGTAAGTTCCCCTAACAAGCCACGGGGCTGACTTGGTTGATATTTTAATAATTTTTTTGCCTTAAAAAACATAAACTGATCGGCTACGCGCCCCACCCCCTTGTCAAAATGTCGCACCCATCCTTTACATGACTTGGAACGCCTCTAGGCGTTGCGTCCTACAGAGTGAGAATCGCTGGTTTAGCTCCTTAGAAATCAATGACTTAAATAAGTGAAAACAAATAACCAAAGAGTTTAACAATTTGGAAATCGAGTGTCTTCAAACAATCGTTTCTTAAACAAACAAACAAAAAAAGTAAAAATTCGAGGAAATTTTAAAATTATAAGTAACATATGATATGATAAAATACACTCTTAACTTGTAGTAACCGGAAAGAAAACAACAAGGGAGAGAACACTCTTAGAGACAATATTATTGAGTTTTCTCCCTTAGATCATATTTTTTTATGGAGTCCTTATCGTAATCTATACTATAAAGTAGAATGTAAGGCGTATGTATGTGTGTATGTATGTGCCGAATATAGATCAAAACCGTTTGATCAATCTTGATAGAACTTGGCATAAATGTTCCTTGTCTATTGTATAAAGTAGAATGTAAGGCGTATGTATGTATGTATGTATGTGCAGAATAGAGATCAAAACCGTTTAACGAATCTTGATAAAATTTGGCATAAATGTTCCTTGGGTACTAACATAGACCGTAGTGTATGTATTGTAGCCCTAAAACAAACTTAAGACCCTCAAAAAAAAAAGTTGACCAACTCTATGAAAGCATTATAACGTCATCATCTAGGCCATGTTTACCATGTTTACATGAGAAAAGATCGAAAGGATCTAGATCTAGATCTAATTTTAAGAACTACACTTTGCGCAGATAGTTTTTTACTTTGACACATGAAAATACAAAAGAAGATCCATTGATTTAATTATATAATAAAATTAACCTTCAATTTTGTGTTTCAAAAGCATTTTTTACATAAATTCATTCCTTATATCTCCAAATTTAGAATTCCTGACGTATATTCTTTCATTATATATAGTTCGTCCATCGTGGTTCGATGATGACCACTTTGTCATCCAGGAGGCTGAGTGCTTTGCACTGGGGTTTTATGCCTCCTCATGTGGCTGGTGAGACCTATGTGAGCCCGGAATGTTCGGTCGCACACTGCGCAGGTTATTCCAGCTGGAGCTAGTGTCGTTTGCCTTGCTTTTCTTTTCTGGCGTTTTTCTTCTGCCAGCGTTGTTCTTTTTTCCTCAGAATCCTGTGCGCCAGTTTTCACAGCGCGACGCCATGATGCTCTGTCATGTGCCTCTGTCTCCCAGGTGCCTGGGTCTATGCTGAACGCCTTCAGAGAAGCTTTGAGTGTGTCCCTGAAGCACTTTCTTTGACCACCTTGCGAGCGCTTTCTTTCGCTTAGTTGGCCATACAAGAGTCGTTTAGGGATGCGGTGGTCTTCCATTCTGTAGACGTGACCTGCCCATCGCAGCTGGGACTGCATCAGGATTGTGTGGATGCTTTGCAGACACGCTCTTCGAAGAACTTCTGTATCTGGTATTTTGTCTTGCTACATTCTTTCATTAGACAATATCATAATGTTACACATCTTTCTATTCCTAGGTCTAAAACTCGAATTCAACTCTAACATGATAGAAATTGTCTTCGCAAAAATAGTTTTATACTTTAACACATGAACATACTAATTATAGTCCATTCATTTCGTATTTTAATCAAATTAACTTTCAAATTTGTTTTTCCAAAGCATTTTTAATACATTCGATCGCTAAAGATGTGAAGCCGTGTTGAGATATTTTCATTCATGAATCGCGTACTAAAAAAGGTCATGCATGCGCAGAGCAAAGCCTTTACGCAGCGTAGAATGAACTTATCCAAGCCAATATTTAAAACTCTATCAAGATCTACTCTAACACATGAACATACAAAATTAAGTCCATTCATTTCAAATTGTAATCAAATATATGTTGGCCTACAAGCAAATGTTTTTATTTTTAAAAAATGGATTTAAGTCGATTAGCTATTTTGATAGCTCCATTCATACTATTTTTACATTCACGCATTCCGCATTCGCTTTAATTATGGCATTATTATTTCGTTTAATTGTTTCCAAAACACTCTCAGTGACTATATCGACAGTGATACGCGAATTAAGACCCGCGGGTAATGTATGTCTAATATATTATATAATACTTATGTGTCTATCTTTGTCAGTGCAGCGTGGCAAGCCTTTAAGGAAGAACTCAACTATGATGATGATCGTTAAAATCTAGTATCTGCATTTGTGTCAGCAGTTGAAAATATATTGCATACAGCGTAAAATAATATTACGGATGTTACACCATCATATGGAGGTGCGGTGGCAGAGCGGTAAAGCGCTTGGTTTCTGAACTGGGAGTTCAAATCCTGGTGAAGACTGGGATTTTTATTTCGGGATCCTTGGGCGCCTCTGAGTCTACCCAGCTCTAATGGGTACCTGACATTAGTTGGCGAAAAGTTAAACGTTTCGTCGTTGTGCTGGCCACATGACACCCTCGTTAACCGTAGGCCACAGAATTAGATGACCTTACATCATCTGCCCTATAGACCACAAGGTCTGAAAGAGGAACTTTACCTTTTATACCAGCATATAGGCTTTGTTTTCAAAGGGTATCACGGTCAGGGGGTGTTTATTATCTATAAAATACTCCTAAACGGCATGCGTCTCAAATAGCCTCTGAAAACGAAGTCCAGCACCTTCTTGAAGCTTAGTAACTAATAATAAGGATTGTCTTTGAGTCCGAAGATTAGTGAGGAATACAGTGTTTCCCGTGGCTGCGCAGCCCCAGCTGTGACCTACATATATTGCCACACCCAGGGCAAGCATAGCCGTCGTCCGCAGGTGGCCGATGTAGATTGTCTTTTCGCGTCTGCGCCTGTCGTCGGCAGCGGATTTTCTTTTGGTCTCAAAAGTGTACCCAGCGGCTTTGTGAGTGACCTCCAGCTGTCTCGTTCGGAGGCCGCATGCAACCAGGTGCTCTCATCTATGTCTGCCAAGGCAAGTTGGCGCCTAAGCCAGGCGAGATACTTCTAAAGAAGGTAAAGGATATATTACGACTTGAAACCGGGAGCTTCCGGCAGATGAAGCTCGTCAGCTAAGTAATGGATGGCTGCCTGGTCGTGCGGTTTGCACGCTGGACTGTCGTTCGGATTTATCGATGGTCCCGGGTTCAAACCCTGCCCGCTCCCATCCCCCGTCGTCCTGCGGGAGGTTTGGACTAGGAAGTAAACTATCTTCAACTCTGAAGGAACATCCGAAACATGTAAAACAACATTTTACAATTATAACTATAACTATTTAGAAAATATAGGCTCATCTAAAAAAAAAAAAACAACTTGTACTAGTAATGACCCGCACCCATGTTTAACTATTGAATTAAATCCGTTCTCCCTCTCTATAACTTCGTTTCGTTTCCGTTTTGTATTTTCATTTGAATGTTAGTTAACAACAATACAATTATCTATTGATAGGTTTGTTTTGTTTTTGATTTTGTAAACGGTCAAAGCCAAGAAATTGTCTCTCTGTGTAAATAGTAACTTGGTCTACACCAAGAAATTGTCTCTCTGTGTAAATAGTAACTTGGTCTACACTAAGAAATCGGCCCTCTGTGTAAATAGTAACTTGGTCTACACTAAGAAATCGGCCATCTGTGTAAATAGTAGTTTGGTCTACACTAAGAAATCGGCCCTCTGTGTAAATAGTAACATGGTCTACACTAAGAAATCGGCCCTCTGTGTAAATAGTAACTTGGTCTACACTAAGAAATCGGCCCTCTGTGTAAATAGTAACTTGGTCTACACTAAGAAATCGGCCATCTGTGTAAATAGTAGTTTGGTCTACACTAAGAAATCGGCCCTCTGTGTAAGTAGTAACTTTGTCAACACTAAGAAATCGGCCCTCTGTGTAAATAGTGTCTTGGTCTACACTAAGAAATCGTCCCTCTGTGTAAATATAAGCATCTAGCATCTCTGTGTAAATACTAACTTAGTCTACACTAAGAAATCGGCCCCTCTATGTAAACGGTAACTACGCCTACACTAAGATATGTAAATGTAAAATGCTTTAATTGCTGAATAGCGCTTAGGATAAGAAAGAGTTATGGTCTTAAAATAATGAGTGATTGAAGTAAGGGTTTATCAGGATGTACAAATATTACATGCAACAATAGAATTTGAGAAGCACAAATGTCACAATCGAGAAAAGAATGAGATTTATTGTCCTAGAATATGTCAATTAGATTTAGAGTAACCTAGATAGATAATCGTGGTTCAGCTTGGTAAAGACGTTTCTTGTCATTGTACCGATGATGCTGGTCTGTGACTGTGAGACGCGAACGACGGTAATTTCTGTGTGGTCAAGGATTGATGTTTCCCGAAGCTGTCCCTTTTGTTAACTGGACAGGTGCACGTGAAAATGTGCCGGTGAACCGAAAATGTATTTGAAAGGCCTGCTATTGTTCGCTTAAGTTACGGCTTGTGGAGCAAGAAGGGTTAAGATTTTGTAGAGAGAGGGGTTAGTTCGAATCTTGAGAGAGCTGGAGACTAAAGTACTGTGGGTAATTCTGCAGGAGTTCAAGGGGCAGCCATCTTTGTTACTATTTTGTGATTGTTTATGTTCCAAAGAAATCCCAAGATAGTGTCTTAAAAAATACCAAGAATTAACTTTACTTCTGAGTTCTGTGTTTTCAAAGCAATGCTATTTTTTTCTTTTAATTTAGACTTGGTGTCAATACAATACGTTTCTTATTGTCCTGTCTTCTTTTGAATTGTTAACTATTGTCTATGACTCTATATCTATTCTGAATTAGTCTGATATAGAGAATCTAAATTTAACTAGGCCTACAATAAATATCAGCACAGTTTATTACCAAAAATTAATTGACCTTTATTGCCTTTAAGAACCTTGTCATATTAATATACTAATTAGTCTAGTTCTAGCAGTTAGATTATGAGTCTAATTAATATTATTAATTATTATTATTCTCAACCTGTGGGTCGCGACCCCCTTGGAGGGTCGATTGACGATTTGCCAGGGGTCGCCTAATACCATCGAAAATATGGATTGTTATTGTCTATTCTTCTATTGCTGTATGTGTGTGTATGGGGGGGGGGGTCGCGGCAGAGTAGGGGATTGTAAAAAGGGTTCGCCGAGCTTAAAAGGTTGAGAACTAGATGATACCAGTATAGCTAGAATGCTAGATCTAGCATATTATTTAGCTTCAAAAATAAAAACAAACAAAAACCCAAGTCGGAGAGAAAACCCAAGATACAAGATTAGTCTAAACAATAACAAAGATGGCTGCCCCTTGAACTCCTGCAGAATGGACCTCATTCACCAATCGTAAACAAACAACATTTAGCCACGTGGTGCTCTATCTCTTCTATATAATTTACGATCTCATGTTTAATTCATGATGGTTGTCACGTGACAGTTTTTCCCGTTGTTTTATCAATAAGATCACGTGGCTAACTGTTGTTTGTTTACGATTGGTGAATGAGGTCCATTACCGAACTGTGTTGCAGAAATGTATTTGTATAAATAAACATTGAAACTGCTACACAATTACGCTTCTCTTTGCTTCTACTCAAGAACGAACTAAAACAGTCAATCGTCAACAAACGAAGAACTCGCAGCGTCCAAAAAAAAATAGCAAGGTGAAGGTTGTAAACCTGATCTTTCCACATCGAGGCTAGCATGACCTGTTACTTCAGTGTGTGAAGGTGACAATGAAATATCAGTTTTAGAGATTCAGGATCTTGAGGAGAATATGCGCGTGTGTATGTGTGTGTGTGTGTGTGTTGTGTGAGATCGAACGTAGAATTCCATTATAGAGTGAAGTCAATTTAATAACAAAAAGTAAACAAAAAAAAGGTAAAGTATCCCATTCAGACCTTACGATTTATGGGAGGTGTTGTCATCTGTCTCTGCGGCCCAGGGTGGAGGATACGAATTTTTAATTTTAAGTACATCGAACCATGCTGAGTTTCTCAGGCCATTAAAGGCGGCGGGAAAAACTACACCTGACACGTATGCCAGAAATTTTAAATGGCCCTCAGTTCGAAAAGGGTTAGACACCACAACTAAATCTAATTTCTAAAATATAAATCATAAGAAATCACTGATCTATGTTATCTGCAAACGAAGATATATGTTATTTGGTAATAAACAAGACCATACAACAGTTTAAACCATTTCTATATAGACAGTATAATCTATATCCACTAGAAGATAATGCAATATCAAACTCTGCATTACTCTTGGTAGTGAAATTATTGGCATCATGTGGCGAATACAACATTTCTCTAACCTCCAAGGTGAAATACCTCTGTAATGCTATACGGCAGAGAGCTTGTGTGGATCTCGTGTTACCACGCTGAAACGTGACTTCAACAAACTGTTAATGTATTTTCTAGGTCTGAGGGTTACACTATATATCAAAAAGGAGCGCTCAGTATCTATGTATCATAGCCTACATGCCCCAAATAGCAGACACTTCCTGGACACTAGAAGCTGATCTCTCTTTTCCGATAGTCTATTTATAGATTTAGATTCCACTTCCTCCTTGGGCTACACAACTGGGCAACATCAAGGGACAAAGTTAGTTTATTTTTACGATACCTCTCTATTCAAGTCACTCCTTTATGTAGGAACCTGGGTGGACGCTGATCTCGAATACTGCTCTAACGATTTTTCTATAAATTTAACAGTTGATGTATAATGCCCATATAAGATTTTTTTTTTCAATTTTTTTTTAAATTATATTATCTTATCTTATATAATACAGACGTTACTTTAAAAAAGAAGATGATTACGTCCTACGCGTCATGCATTCAGTCATGCATGTTAACCAATGACTTAAATTCTGCCAAATCATTGGTTTTCCTGGCTAGCTCAGGCAACCCATTCCATGCCCTAATAGCACTAGGGAAGAAGGAGTATTTGTACAAATTTGTCCTAGCATATGGGATGAGAAATGTGCCTTTAGGGCCTTCTTGTTATGTAAATAGTGCATAAGGAGAGCGGGGGGGGCATTCTATTTTGGGTGAAACGGAGATAGGTGGGTGTATCAATTTATTCTTAGGACAAAAAAAAAAACAACACAAAACTGAGTTATAAATATAAACAATAACAATTAAACTCATTTGGGGAATAAATTGACGATAATATTCAGGATACACTTTTACATTATTCTCCTCTGAGCTTGTGGATTAGAGATTTACGTGCCTGGTAGCAAAACAATAAAAAGCAAGTGATGTATTTTAATCAACCATTTTTTTTTCACACTTTGAATCCACTTATCTATTTTAATTAACGGGGCCACAATGTAATGACCAACCTAGCATCCTTTTTTTTAGCACTTGAATGAGTATATCTGTGACAATGAAATTTCACGTTCCGCTCTCTCTTTCCTTCTCTCTCTCTCTCTCTCTCTTTCTTTCGCTCTCAAGGACCCCCCCCCTTTTTTTTTCCTACCTGCCCATCGTAATTTCTCCCACACAGACTTTTGACTTGATTTTGATAGACCCATTTCATTATGCGCCTAAGACACACAAGAGCTCTTATATTTTGGGCCCCTTAATTTTAGTAGCACTTATACTTATTCGCTACTCCTCCAGCCCCCGCCCCCCCCCACCCACCCCCCTGCCGCCAACAACAAAAAGTTCGTACACATTCCCGTTCCCCTTTCTAGATTTATCTTGGTATTTTTTTTGTTCTCTCTACATAAAAATAAAACATAATTTCGGTTTTATTTATTGTAATCGTTTTTTTTTTTTTTTTTACCCCTTTTGAATGTAGCGAAATGACAATAGTTCTAGATTTATATTTTCAATGCTACTAGGATTTTTTTCCCCCAGTGTTACAAAGTAACATATTCCTTACTCTCTCTTGTTATTGTTTAGCGCAGGGCAGCCTTCATCCGACAAGCTTGAAATACATATGTCCTGCGCACCACCAGCGATTACTTTAAAACCATGACCAATCATGGTATGACATTAGTGTACAGACGTGACCAGAACTAATTCATAAAAATAACGGTAAATTGGCTCGGAACTGGTCTACATCCTAGATGGTCCGTAAAAAACAAAAAAGTTATATTATGTAAATACGTAAAGGAAACTCAAAATAAAGGATCTTTACATGTCATTTTAATTTGAAATTCTCATCAGTGTGTACTCAACTGTTTCTCCATAGTAAGACTTAAGCAGATAGTCCATTTCAGCCCCACCTCCCTGCTCTGGAAAGCTCTAAACAAATCAGGGGCACACATGTATATGTAGTCTTATAAACTCTTTCCACCATTGCTTTGTGATCCCTAGTAATTATATACCAGATGGGGTGCGCATACCACAGACTGAGAACCATTTTGTCCAGAGGGTGTACTTTTAAAGGTGAATCTTCAGCCTGTCCTAATGATGTCCTGTTCCAGGCAGGATTCTTTCCCTTTAAAATCATTTTTTTTTCGATTCAGTTATAGGGTGTCGTAATTTTAAAAGGTCATAAGAGACACGTTTTAAAGTGCAGGCTGCAGTTTACGACAGAGGTTTTGTGTGTTTGTGGTGGGGGGGGGGGGGGTACAAAACATTAGAGCGCCAATACAATGCAGGAAAATGAAACAGGAAAAAAAAAAAGGGGTGAGGGAGTCGAGAACTCTTTCCGTCCAAATGTTGAAGAACATTTCCTGTTCCAAACTGATTTGTCTAAATGTTTTGTATGTACATGTTTGAAACCAAAAAAACGTCAAAAAGTCTAACTGAATCAATAACTTCTTAACAACGCTGTCAGAGAAAGGTAAAAGTCATTTGTACGTATCCACATAAGGGGAAATTTAAAAAAAACAAGGGGGGACTCCAGCCATAGTGAAACTATGTGTGGTAATCCAAAACCAAATTTAGCCATTTTTAACAAAATGATCAAGCCGATTGCCTTCTATAAAACATTAACCACTTCTGCCACAGATTCATGACATAATGTAGACCTTCTTAAGATGCAGATTTTCCTAAACACAAGTTTCTGATAAAAAGACTATCCTGCACACAAGTTACTGATACTAAGATTATCCTGGATACAAGTTTCTTATAATAAGGTAATCCTGGACACAACTTTCTAATTATAAGATTATCCTGGACACAAGTTACTGATAATAAGATTATCCTGTACACAAGCTACTGATAATAAGATTGTATTAGTCAAAAGTTTCTGATAAGATTATCCTGGACACAAGTTACTGATAAGATTATTCTGGTAAAAAGTTACTGATAAGATTATCCTGGTAAAAAGTTACTGATAAGATTATCCTAGTTACTGATAAGAATATCCTGGTAAAAAGTTTCTCATAAGATTATCCTGCACACAAAGACCCAGATAATAGGACTAAATAGAGAAAAAAGAACATTTTTCAAAGTGATGCAAAATATTAAATACAGTCTTTAGTTTAGAACATCTTTTCTGGATGTTCCTTCTCTTTTAATTGTTTTGTTCACACAAACTATTTCACACTAGTAATACATTATAATGACAAGAGCTTTGTAGCCTATCATGGACTTTTATTGTATGCTGGTGTTTACTTTATCAAAAATGTTATCAATCAAGATAGTAAACTATTTTATTGTGTACATCGGTAAGTAATCCGATTCGTCAAATGTTTTTAGGTTCGACTAAAAGCCATGTCATTGTGGTGTTTTTTCTTTCAATGCATGGCTTGCCTGTTTCGGTTCATTGTCAGCAGTGGTGCCAGGTCCAAAAAGAAAGAGAGGACAATGCCAGTTTACCTGGACCCATGTTTATGTCATTACCCAATGTCATGACAATTACGAAAATAGAAAATACAAATAGTGAAATGACAGCGTTATTAGAGGGTAATGAGAGGGTAATGAGAGAGTAATGAGAGGTGATGAGAGGGTAATGAGATGGTAATGAGAGATTTATGAAGGGTGATGAGAGAGTAATGAGAGGGTAATGAGAGATTTATGAAGGGTGATGAGAGAGTAATGAGAGGGTAATGAGAGAGTAATAAGAGGGTGATGAGAGAGTAATGAGAGGGTAATGAGATATTTATGAAGGGTGATGAGAGAGTAATGAGTGGGTGATAAGAGAGTAATGAGAGAGTGATGAGAGAGTAATGAGAGGGTGATGAGAGATTTATGAGAGGGTGATGAGAGATTTATGAAGGGTAATGAGAGGGTGATGAGAGATTTTTGAAGGGTGATAGAGTAATGAGAGGGTGATGAGAGATTAATGAAGGGTGATGAGAGAGTGATGAGAGAGTAATGAGAGAGTAATGAGAGGGTAATAAGAGAATAATTAGAGGGTAATAAGAGATTAATTATAGGTTAATGAGAGAGTAATGAGAGGGTAATGAGAGAGTAATGAGAGGGTAATGAGAGAGTAATGAGAGATTGATGAAAGAGTAATGATATAGTAATGAGAGGGTGATGAGAGAGTAATGAGAGGGTGATGAGAGAGTAATGAGAAGGTGATGAGAGGGTGATGAGAGAGTAATGAGAGGGTGATGAGAGATTAATGAGAGGGTCATGAGAGAGTAATGAGAGGGGGAAGAGAGGGGGATGAGAGAGTAATGAGAGGGTGATGAGAGAGTAATGAGAGGGTGATGAAAGATTAATGAATGGTGATGAGAGAGTAATTAGAGGGTGATGAGAGGGTGATGAAAGAGTAATGAGAGGGTAATGATAGAGTGATGAGAGTAATGAGGGGGTGATGAGAGATTAATGAAGGATGATGAGAGAGTAATGAGAGGATAATGAGAGAGTAATGAGATGGTAATGAGAGATTAATGAGAGGGTAATGAGATGGTGATGAGAGAGTAATGAGAGAGTAATAAAAGGGGAAAGAAAGAACGAGGTAACGGATATGTAGTGAACAGGGTTATAAACTCAGAGCGCTATGGTCCAATCTCTTCTGTTGATCCGAGTGTGGAAGGGGGTATCAGGAAGAAGAATACCATGCTGCCTTTCGGCGCTCATGGAACCAAGCTTTGTTGTTGTTGTTGATGTTTTTGGTCAATCAGCCACACCTCGTGCAATAAATGATCGTTTAAGATAATAATAATAAGATAAAAACATAAAAACAGGTAACAATAATCTCAGTAATGAAAGAGACACCTAATCTTTAAATGTTTTCTTCATACGTTTCGGACATTCCGACATTTTCAGGAACCCCTTTACAAGATATACGATGTTAGTGGAGCCCCGACAACCTGACTATCTGCCTACTAGCATTATTTCTAAAGCTTCTGGCATATCCAATTTCGTTCGATAACGAATTGAGACATAGGACACGTTGTGGCTGTTGCCTTTGTACGGTAGGAATCCGCATTGTAAATATTCAGGCGCATATTTACGTATTTTTTCCTTACATGGCGCGGGCTCTCTTACAGCATCGTGTGTCAGTTCATTGCCACTATTTCCATTACACTCTTCTTCAGACGCCTGCTAACTCTTCAAATATTTATCCATAATCTAACGGTTAGACGGGCGTGAGGAAAAAAAACAACTTTAACAAACACGAATCACCTCTGTATAGCGTTATAATTAATCATAAAATGAGTACGATTAATACCCAGACTGATGTCGGTGTGTCGTGGAGTCTCATGGTCGTCTGTTGGAAGCTTTAAAACGGAAAATTGGTCTACTTCTTTGACTGGCGATATACAGTAGAGAAATCGGTTATAACGATTGATTAGTTTGCGAAATAATTTACTATTCATGCACAAAATATAATTCTAGCACAGGACTGTTATTAATCATTGTTGTTTTGCTAAGTTGCGTCACCAATGGTCTTAAAATACTTCGTAACCGACATGTGAAACAGTAGTTAGGGGCCTGTTCATTATTATTCCACTTATCCGATCGGATTAAACTGGGTTTTAGCGAAGTTATTATAACTGTAGACACTTTTCATATTTCTGTCGACCCACTTACGTGTTTTTCGCGAACCCCTTGGAATCCGCGTACCACAATTTGAGAACCACTGTAAGTTTCAGATTTTTAAAGAATGTCAACATGTTTTTTTATTTTCCATGATCGTCTGCCGAATATAGCTACCTAAGCGTTCTACAGTGTGCCAAATGTAAGCGTTTTACTGTGTGGTTAAATATAGTAACATGGATTAGGTGGCATTATACATTAAGTACACTAAGTACATTGCAATTTTGCAGACGACAAGAGGAGTCCTAATCCTACCATCACAGCAAGAGATTGTAAACAACTTAATCCCTAGATGCAAGTCTGTGTCTGACTGGATGGTTAACGAATTGGCAAATCCTTTGTACACCCTTCGCTTTGCGCTTTAATGTGCAGAACATTATTAACGAAACAGCCCAAGTGTGACATTTCTTTCTATTGAACTGTAACTACTTTTAAATTTTAAAAAAAATCGCTCAAAAAATATAACATCCTAATGTGTGAAGATAAATAAATAAAAATAAATGAAATAACACACAAAAGCATTATCAAACTAAGGCATTTTAGAAGTGTAATAATAAATGGCTCTAAATCAACACCGATAACAGTAAACTCAGGTGTACCTCAAGGAACAGTCTTGGGTCCACTACTATTTTTAATTTACATAAATGATTTACCAAATTGCATTAGTTCAGGAACAAAAGTCAGATTATTTGCAGACGATTGCATAATATATAGAACAATAAAAACAAAACAAGACACAGATATTTTACAAAGAGAATTAGATGAATTACAGAAATGGGAATCAAATTGGAGCATGTCTTTCCACCCAGAAAAATGTCAGTTGTTAAGAGTAACAAAAAAACTAAAACAAATTAATTCCACTTATCTTATTCATGGCAAACCAGTAACACAGACTAAAAACGCAAAATACCTAGGTGTTATAATAAATGAAAAACTGTAATAAAATCCACATATTGATGAAACTATAAAAAAATCAAACAAAGCATTAGGGTTTATTAAAAGAAATTTCTATAAATCAAATAAGAACATAAAATTAAATGTTATTTAACCTTGGTTAGGCCAATAATAGAATATGCATCCACCGTTTGGGACCCCTCAACTCAAGAAAACATTAAGAAACTGGAACAAACACAAAATAGAGCAGTGAGATTCATAACAAACGAATATTCACATTTGACTAGAGTAACACCATTAGTAAAATCACTAAATTTAGGAAGCCTTCAGAACAGAAGACTCAAAAGTGAAGTAGCAATTATACATAAAACACTGAACAAATACAAAAACAAAATCTAATAAAATACTCTGAAAGACACAAAAATAAAGGCACATTCCTCGTCCCATATGCTAGGACAAATTTGTACAAATACTCCTTCTTCCCTAGTGCTATTAGAGCATGGAATGGGTTGCCTGAGCTAGCCAGAAAAACCAGTGACTTGTCAGAATTTAAGTCATTGGTTAATATGCATGACTAAATGCATGACGCGTAGGACGTAATCATCTTCTTTTTTGAAATAACGTCTGTATTATATAAGATAAGATAAGATAAGGTTGATAATATGTTAAAACGTATTTAAACGTAATACATAGGATGTCATGATATAGAAGGCCTAAGTAAATTAACGTGAATGGCCACTTTCTTAATGTTGTTGACCACTTCAAGCACCGGACAGCACAATATTCAACAATTCGTCGCTGCCTAGGGTAATAGGCAAAGGCCAGCAGCGCTTTTGATCGGCTCCAAGTGAATGTATGGCCTACCAAAAAAAAAAAAAATCTGCGGTTCTCATTACACCTTTGTATGGCTCCGAGACATGCATGCTCTATCAAAGGCATCTAAGGCTCATCGAACGCTTCCATCAAAGGTGCCTTCGCTCTAGATCGGGCATAAGCTGGCAAGAATTTTTTAACAAAAAAAAATTCTGCTGGAGGCCGGTGTGGACAGTTTAGAAGCGATTCTTTCTATTAGAAATGCCGCGCTGGGTCGGACACTTATTTTGCCAAAGGTGATCTTTTTTTGGTGAAATTAAAAGCTTAACAGGCATGCCGCCAGTAGGGCTGAAAAGATCAACTCAGGCACCATTTCGCCCTCACTGGCAACAGATGGCTCTAAAAGAAACAGCTGGAGAGCTGAGGTTGCGTAAGGTTTATTTAAGGCCCAACAGAAAAGCCCTCGCCGGAGGTTGGCGCAGAAGACGATAAGAGCACTTAAAAAGACTCCGGTGCACAATAGCTTTGTCTGCATACGCTGCGGCAAAATATGTAGGTCGCAAAACGATT
Organism: Biomphalaria sudanica; assembly: GCA_036873155.1. Lineage (NCBI taxonomy): Eukaryota > Metazoa > Mollusca > Gastropoda > Planorbidae > Biomphalaria > Biomphalaria sudanica. The sequence continues at coordinate 230,810 of JAZGLO010000130.1, forward strand.
TGAGTGGTCATATGAAGTACTGCGCTCATTCTTAATCTTGGCAATTTAAGATATTGCCATTGTGCGATCTAGATGCACATGCTTAAATCTATAGTATACGAGTAAAAGCCCGAACACATTCACCTCGCGGAAGACGACAAAAATGCTAAACTTCAGCTTGTTATTACTTGACTTAGGTCTAGAACAACTAAGATAATATTATTCACCATTAAAACCACGGCGGTTAAATTTACCCAAAAACGATTTTTATGTGTAATTTCGACACAATATTTCTTTTTTCATTCGACATATCGAAAAGTAAAAGAATAAACTTTCCTCCTAATTAAAGCGCAATTTAAAATTATCTGTAAATTTCTCATTGGCATGAAACTTGCGTTAGTAGAAATTTTATAAAACTAATTTTTTTCATAGGAAACCAAAATTGACTTAAAATGTGTTTCTGTGTGTAAAAATGTATAAAAACCAAATGAAATGCAAGTATAAATAAATGAAATGTAAGTATAACAAAATGAAATGTAAGTATAACAAAATGAAATGTAAGTATAACAAAATGAAATGTAAGTATAACAAAATGAAATGTAAGTATAACAAAATGAAATGTAAGTATAACTAAATGAAATGTAAGTATAACTAAATGAAATGCAAGTATAACTAAATGAAATGCAAGTATAACTAAATGAAATGCAAGTATAACTAAATGAAATGCAAGTATAACTAAATGAAATGCAAGTATAATTAAATGAAATGCAAGTATAATTAAATGAAATGCAAGTATAACTAAATGAAATGTAAGTATAACTAAATGAAATGTAAGTATAACTAAATGAAATGTAAGTATAACTAAATGAAATGTAAGTATAACTAAATGAAATGTAAGTATAACTAAATGAAATGTAAGTATAACTAAATGAAATGTAAGTATAACTAAATGAAATGTAAGTATAGCTAAATGGAATGTAAGTATAACTAAATAAAATGTAAATATAACTAAATGGAATGTAAGTATAACTAAATGAAATGTAAGTATAACTAAATGGAATGTAAGTATAACTAAATGAAATGTAAGTATAACTAAATGAAATGTAAGTATAACTAAATGGAATGTAAGTATAACTAAATGAAATGTAAGTATAACTAAATGAAATGTAAGTATAACTAAATGAAATGTAAGTATAACTAAATGAAATGTAAGTATAACTAAATGGAATGTAGGTATAACTAAATGAAATGTAAGTATAACTAAATGAAATGTAAGTATAACTAAATGAAATGTAAGTATAACTAAATGAAATGTAAGCATAACTAAATGAAATGTAAGCATAACTAAATGAAATGTAAGTATAACTAAATGAAATGTAAGCATAACTAAATGAAATTAAGTATAACTAAATGAAATGTAAGTACAACTAAATGAAATGTAAGTACAACTAAATGAAATGTAAGTACAACTAAATGAAATGTAAGTACAACTAAATGAAATGTAACTATAACTAAATGAAACGTAAGTATAACTAAATGAAACGTAAGTATAACTAAATGAAACGTAAGGACAACTAAATGAAATGTAAGTATATCTAAATGAAATGTAAGTATATCAAAATGAAATGTAAGTATATCTAAATGAAATGTAAGTATATCAAAATGAAATGTAAGTATAACTAAATGAAATGTAAGTATAACTAAATGAAATGTAAGTAGAACTAAATGAAATGTAAGTATAACTAAATGAAGTGTAAGTAGAACTAAATGAAATGTAAGTATAACTAAACGAAATGTAAGTATAACTAAATGAAATGTAAGTACTGTATATGAAATGTAAGTATAACTATATGAAATGTAAGTATAACTATATGAAATGTAAGTATAACTAAATGAAATATAAGTATATCTAAATGAAATGCAATTATAACTAAATGAAATGTAAGTATAACTAAATGAAATGTAAGTATAACTAAATGAAATGTAAGTACAACTAAATGAAATGTAAGTATAACTAAATGATTTCGTGGAAAGTGGAGTTAAACAAAAGATTTTTTTTTCGATGAGAGAGAGTTACGACGCCAGAGTGATAACTAAAAGGGGGTCCGACCAAAGACTTTATAACATACTTTAATATTCAATGAAGAAGCCGAAGAAAAAGTCAGTGATTTATGTAAAAATTATTTTGAGGGGTAGTGACAGGGTAAGTTAGAAAAGTGACACTAGAAGTCTCAGGCCAGAAGTATGTGTGTGTCTGTGTGCAGGAGGTCGATATAAGCGGGCCGCCCCAATACAACGTAACATACTATAAATCAGGGGCCGAAAATATGTTAAATAAAGTGGGGGTGGGAGTGTCGGACAAAATATTAACACCACAGATTTTGTTTGAATACGTGCAAGATTTGCTTTTAGAATAAAATTTTTTTGTTTTTTAAAGACATCAAACTATTTTTTTGACATGTGTTGATGAGGTCAGTGGCGTAACTAGGAGTGGGTCTAAATTTGAAAATTCCCTGGGCCGAATTGAGGGTGCCCCCAAAGAGTGTCCGAAATTTGTTTTTAATTTAAATATTGAGCCATTATCTTGTGTCATGTTGTCGAATTTCAAAATTCAGGGGCCCCTAAATAGGTCAAGCCCCCTAGTGACCCCAAATCCCTAGTTACGCCACTGGATGGGGTGACTTTGTTGGGCTGTAGCACTAGACACTAACTTCAACTAACCCTTTTAGTCGTATTGGTAAACTTATTATAGAAACGTAAGCTTCATACATGAATAAAACCCAGAATAACTTCTTTTTCTAAACAAGATAAGCTTCACTAAATTTTTTTGACATCATTCTTTTTCAACGTACAAATGTATGAAAGTACAAATGAAATAATAAAATGTCGAATATATAAATATACTATAAATATAAAAATTTTTTTCATTTTTTCAAAAACTACCTTTTATACAACAAATACACGAAGCCATTTTCCGTCTCTAGATACAACTAAAGAAAAAATAAAAAATCAGTTATTATTTCATCAGTCGTTCACCCTTTTTAATCCCTTCATTTGCTATAGTATTACTCCAAGTTACATCAGAATCTATAATCGGTGTATCTACTAGGGGTGCACCGGATAGTCCCTCCGGCTCCGGCTTCTGGCGAATATCCGGCATTTTTTACAATCCGGTGCTATCCGGCTCCGGTCGGATATCACTACCGGATAGTAAACCGGATAGTAAAAATACACCTATTTAATATGCATAAAATGGACCTCGTTCCATTACTGTCTGTTATAGAATGTATTAATGTTTATATGAAAACAAAATAATGTGCTTAAAAATAGAGCCATTATAAATATGCACCAAACATCGTTTATTATAAAGACAAGGCATGTTAATAACTTAATATAAATAGAGATGAAACTTTACATCATAAATGCGCTTTACATACAGAGATGCAATGGCTGGCACTTTTTTCAATTTGTCTTGACCTTTGAGTAAGTTAGTTAACATGTTAAAATGTTACATTCCTTGACTACGTCATGCTGACCAGACGTCTGTCTAGCTGTGCGGGTATATCTCCAGAGGTAGAGATGAACAACTCCCACCCCCTTTTATTTGTTTAGTCCATCACATTGAGTTTTTTTATAGGCAGCTAACCACAAGTTAAATACGATGGACGTAGGTTTAATGTCAGCGTATAGACATTCTCTAGTGGTCACACCTTTCGAGGGAACTGAGTTTGTTTACTTAGTAGTTAATCTTTATTGGGGGGGGGGGGGGGGCTGGACTACAAGAGCCACACCTCTAAGGTAACCAGGTATATTTCTAGATGAACAACTCCCTCCCCCTTTTATTTGTTTAGCCCATCACATTGAGTTCATTGATTGACAGGTGACCCCAAGTCAGATACGATGGACGTAAGCACTCTCAAGAGGTCACACGAGGGAACTAGGTTTGTTATTGGGGGGGGGGGGGGGGACTAGACTTTACATTATAAATTCGTATTACATACGTAGCAGCGATGTCTGGCACACTGGCTTGTCTTGACCTTTGAGTGGTCTAGTAAACATGTCATATTCCTTAACTACGTCACGCTGATAATCTGTCTAGATGTGCGGGTATATCTCCAGAGGTAGAGATGAGCTACCCCCACCTCCTTTTGTTTGTTTAGTCCATAACATTGAGTTCACAAATAGGCAGCTGACCACATTAAGCCAGATGTCAACGTGTCGACACTGTCTAGAGGTCACATCTTATGAGGGAACTGAGTTTGTTTACTTGGATTAGAATTTTTATTAGAGGCGGGACTACAAGCCAAATCTCTATAAGGTTAATTTGGTATGAGTTAGTTTATTATGAGATAGGTTGTCAATCAAGGGTCTGGACCACAAACCACACCTTTTATACTATTGGACGGGTAATAAGTTTGTTTACTTTGAGTTAAGTCTCACGAATGAGTCAGGACTACAAGCCAAACAGACACTGACCAAGGGTATCTTTAAAGGGAGGGCTCAAGAGACTCAACACCCCCAAATTCTTATTTGTTTAATCCATGACAATGTATTGATAGAGAATATAGACATTGACCATTCTTAAGCCAGAATGGATTAACGCAAATTGTTAAGACATATTGAGACTGTCTAGAGGTCACTAGATGGTGACACTAAGTTTGTTTACTTGGAGAGAAATGTCATTTAGGGCGCTGAACACACGTTCGTTGCACAATAAAATAAAACAAATATGTGCATGTGTGCGTGTATGTATTTTTCCCCTTGTATTAAAACCTTTAGAAAGAAAACTAATTTCATTGTTTAATTCTATTGACTTAATATATAAAGGAAAACCTTACAGTTAAATTTAACATCGCAGAAAATAAATTGATCTAAAGCACCACAATTAGATCTAGCAAACAAAGAAAAATATGCTGGAATGTTAAGAAACACTTGACCTCGGTAACTAAGGTACAGAGATAATTTATCTATATGCTTGACTGATCATGCCAATGTGTTATCTTTCTTCGCCTGCACACTAAACACTATTGCGTATGCCCAAGGAAAAAAAACACGTGAAGGTCAACACCATCAACTATACACACTACACTAGGACTACATGTGTAGGCTCACTACGTCTATCTGATCAGGTTGTTACAATCAGTCGAACACAAAGTCTATTTATGTTGTTTTTCTTTTTGGTAGGGAGGGTGTGGGTGATTTTGTTTCTTTTATAGTTGGTTTTCCTAATTCTCTTAGATCTATATAACAGTAGATCTAAACATTGATAACAATAATAGGCCTACAGACTACAATTAAATCTATGATTCGCAACATTTAAATTTCAGGCTATGAGTAGGTATAATAGATGTTCCTGCTGTTAATAAAATATCGTTTGCCGCAAATGGATTAATAAATATATGACCTACTACGCTTCAGATTCCAACTATTGACTAACAGCTATCAGTATTAAGCCCTTGAAGCCAGAACCAGAAGCAGTCTTTGGACTTAAAATTACAGTTGTTGGTCAGAAATTATTAAACACATACATCCAACCACCATACAAGACAGATAAGAGATTTACATTAGTAACTAGTTAAATATATACTAACATATTTTACATTGATCCTCCAACACACAGCCTTTATAGTTGGTGGCCTCGTACATACACACAGACACGCTCATGCTACACAGATTAATTTATGTTTATAAATACTGTTAATCTTTAATAAATCAATCAGCAAAAGAGTTTAAAACAATAAAGTATATAAAAGGAAAAAATAATACCAACAAATATAGGTATGTTATTTAACAGTTTCGTAAAATGCTCAGCAATACAAGCTATTTACAAAACACTTAGGTATTCGGCTCCGGCTCCGGCACCGGCCGAATATCAAATTTTACTATCCGGTCATATCCGGCTCCGGCCGGATATCAAAAAGTACTATCCGGTGCACCCCTAATATATACATACACAAAAACCACAAGAACAAGGCAAATAGCTAATGAATGACGAAGCAGAGTGCCAAATATCCAAATTTCTCCAAAATAATCTTTTTAAAAGAATTTTTCTATACTTATTATTGTACGGTCTGTGTTCGAGCCTCGACTATTACAGAGGACTGAAGTAATTCACGCTGCCTGGAAGTCCTAGATGGTCAAGGAGGAGTGCAGTATTTCACGTGACTAGGTACTCCTCTTAGTTGTGATGTGATGTACATGTTTCGCCGAATCAAACGAAAACAAAACTGGGCTCAATAGTTATAGTGTTGGTCAGCAGCCACGGAGAGGGGGGAACTGCTGAGTGGGCGACATCGTTCCGACCATAATGCCCAGGCTTTCATCTCTCTTGTTCGAGATGAACCATAGTCGCTCTACGACTGAAGGAAGCCAACAGGACAGCAACCAATCTTTCTGACGTAAACACCGATATAAAACCTACGGCTATCTGTTGGTGTCAACCGTCTCTGACTTCTTTGCCACAGCGGACGACAGTGTAAGGAATGGTATTGGTCAATCATCACTATGTTATAATATTACATTTCATTAGGATTGTCGCATCTACAGAACATAGGATTTCAATTAAAATGTGTTCTGGCGTTGCAGTTGGGGGGGGGGGGGGCTTATCTTTAACTGATCCAAAAAAGTATTTCTTTGACATAAAGTTGTATCAAGTTCACCGATAGTAGAGAACGCACAGGTTTAACATGAAGGATTTCATAAGTTAATCTGTAGAATACAAGATTAATGCATGGCTTAAAAACAAAATCATTGATTGATACTGTAGACAGGCCTATAGACCAAATAACAAAAGGAGGAAGGGGGCACTATTATAGTTATTTTGAATGAATCTGTTCTTCGTGTCTTTCGACACTACCCACTACAAGAAAGACAAGAGTCATATAAATATTTAGCATGTGATATGCTACATGTTGATTAACAGATAGGCGACACTCTTGTGTGTGTATAGTTACTTGTCCATATCAGGACCTGACATATTGAAATGTTACTGTATTCGTTAGGCGATTTCTTTAAAAAGAAAAAGGGCAAACATTTTACATTATAGAAAAAGACATTCATAGTAATCTCTCCTTTGATTAAAATTGTGTTTTTTTTTAAAGATCCTATTGATAATATTAGAGGGGCGCGGTGGCTGAGTGGTTCAGCACTTGCGGTCCTGCGTTCGAATCGCGGTGAAGACTGGGATATTTAGGGCACCCCTGAGTCTACCCAACTCTAATAGGTACCTGATTTTCGTTGGGAGGAGGTGGGAAGTAAAGGCAGTTGGTCGTTGACACCCACCTCATTAACCGTTGGCCAAAGAAACAGATAACCTTAACATCAACTGCCCTAAAGACCGCATGGTTTGAATGGGGAGCTTTGTTTTTTACAAGTGATATTATAAAGATATATATTGCATGCGGTAAAATAAAGAGAGAGAGAGTAAATATCAATAGACTCAATAACTAAATAAAACAACAGGAAGAAATCTCGGTGCCATGTAAAAAGAGCTTAAAGGAAAGTGTAAAAACATGAAATAATAAAGATTGAGAACTATTTTCCAAATAAATCAAATAGTGTCAAGGGAAAATTAAAAAACTCACCGCAGTCACCAATTGGAAAAAAACATAGACTATATATATATAAAGGACTGCCAACACTAAGGGTAACTAAGCATAAGTTTCGTTCAACTCCAAAATGTGAGACGAGGTACTTCCGGTAAAAAATTATTTATGACATTCACGATGTTTGAATGATAATGCCAGCTTGGATAATATATTTCTCTTTTCATCGCATTTGACAATTTCTTTTTACATTGTATACTATTAATATGAGTTAAATAAGCGATTAATGAAAGAGTCAATACAGTTTTGAGAGTGTCATTTATTACTTAGGTAGCCTATAGGCCTATAATTGGTGATAGAAGTCAAGTCTGTGAGTGAGTCAGTCTAAAAAAAAATAACAATAGTGAGTCCCTGAGCCTACACGCTGACATCTTTACCAACTTTTATTTACATCTAGAGTCTATACCTATTTTTTTAAATTTATATGTAGTTTTTTTTTTAAGATAGCATGCAGTATGCATTATATATATATATATATATATATATATATATATATATATATATATATATATATATATATATATAATGGCTAAATAATGGAGAATGAAGCCATTAAAAATTACAAGCAATCGTGTATTTATGACTAATTGAAAAATATGCATAAAACTTTCAGCTCTGCAAGTTATTAATTTTTTAAACTAATTAAATCCTAAATAACATCCAATTATTCTAAAAGCCATTAAAAAAATTGATTGTTCCAAATTTTGTCTTCACCTAATAGAATTCTAGAATCCTTGTTCCTACTTCAATACACATTACTTGTACACGTAGTAAACATGTCAACTTTGACCCAAACTTAGTGACCTATGTCTATAAACTATATCTACATATACGACCATACACGCTACTATAATTTGTTTTTTGAAAAAAATGGATTAATGGGCTTTTAATTATATATATAAACTAGTTAGAACACTATGTAAATGCTCTTTTTTTAAGTTGGTAAATTAGATTTTGTTGTTTTAAAAATCTGGCTATGTCTATCGCACTGTTACCAAAAGTATGACTAAGAGATATTTTAAACGTAGTGTTTATCTTTAGTGATGGTTTCTTTATATAGTAAACTAATTCACCGGAAGTCATTCTTCTAACACTACACTGCAACCAAGGACGCCTCGGTGTACGGGACTTATTTAATTGAATAATATAGGCGTGGTGCGCACAGTTGGCAGTCCTGTATATATATAGTCTATGGAAAAAACTAACTATAACATAAATTCATAAAAAAGATTTTTAAAAAAAATACAATTCCTCCTTAACGAAGCTAGTGAATTTTTGTTATTGAAAGCGATAACTTGCTCTTAAATATTAATAAATGATAGATTTTAGAAAGGAATTTTTTTTTATCCCGCCCCAATCCCCCCCGCCCCCATCATGTTTACACCCTTGTATATATCTACTGAAAGTATAGAAAATTCTAGCTTGACTAGATACAGACTTGAAAACATCAAAATGCAATAGGCTAAACTAGAATGATGTATCTAGTTAGAGATATGGTATAGAAGATTCAAGTTTGGTCCAGCTAGTGACGCCCACTGCTTTATGAAGTGGTCTACTGCGTTAAAGGGGTGTCTATTCACAGTGATCATTGGGGGTGAGTAAATTTTATTGGGTGACTTCTATGACATGACTTTCGCTTTTCCGAAGTTTATAGTTAAACCAAAAGAGGCGGAAGCGTACGCAAAGCCGTTGATTAGGAGCTGGAGCTCATGTTCAGAGTGAGCAAGTAAGGCGTAGAGAAGCTGTGTTATAACCATTTCCTTTGTTTCGGCATGGGACAGTAGACAGCGCAATAATTTACAAGAAAAATAAAACACTACCCTGTAGAATAGACAAAAAGAAACACTAGCCTAGTTCTAAGACATATCTCCTACACCTGGCTTGTATAAGTTAGTAATAATGTCCTGTTATCAGGAGCTCTAAACATGAACACTGTAGTTTGTGTTCGTGTCGTGATCAAAATATTCCTCCCTGCGGGGTTCCAGGTTTCTCTTGAGATTAAAACTTTCTCCCTGAGATGAATAGGCTTTTCACTGTTTCCTGGAAGGTGGTGGGAACAGACGTGTAAGCCTAAGCTGGATCCCACATTTCAGACCGAGATTGAACTTTACTTTAAAAAAAAAAGAAACGGATTTGCCTTATATATTCCCATTGCGATTATCTGTTTCTAAAACACTGCGGGAATGATACAGGCTGGGCGGGGAAATAAAATGTCCGTGATTTTTGCAGAGACATAAAAGGATGTTTTTTGTTGTTGTAAAGAACTATAATATAATCTTATTCAGATTATTATTAGTTCTAGCAGCTCCAAATGTTTCTTATCAACTTTTGACACTTTTCACCTTCGATTGCTTTTTGAATGCGTTCTTTCGAGAATAAAAACTCATAGGTCCTAATCCGAATCTATTTCTAGTAGCTCCAAATGCTTTTTTTTTTTTATTTTTTTTTTTGCCACTTTTAAAGTTCGATTACGTTTAGCTTTTTTAATGTGTTTTTTTTTTTCAGAAATATCATTTTATCTTAAATAATACAGACTTAACTTCAAAAACAAAAAAAGATGATTACGTCCTACGCCTATTCCTAGGTCTTTCTAGTCATGGATTTCAACCAATGACTTAAAAATTCTGCCAAGTCAATGGTTTTCCTGGCTGGCTCAGACAACCCATTCCATGCTCTAATAGCACTAGGGAAGAAGGGTCATATTTTTTTCCTAAGATAAGATAAGATAATTTTTATAAATTCAATGAAATGTAAATTCAAAGTTTGCTACAATTGACCACCTCAGCGTAACTACTGTAACAATAACAATGTAGATGCAAATACGAACAACATTCACACACGAAACACATACACACTCACAACCAGCGCTTTATGACTTAAGACTTTTCTGTGTACTTCTCGATGACGACAGATGACCTTGTAACACTGACTGCAAGTGGGATAAAGGGGCAGAGCCATTAAGTCATATGTCCTAATCCGAATCTCCTACATGACTGCTAAGGTGAGCAGGGTTAGAAATCAGGCATATCGTGACGGCAGGCCGCATGGCACATCAAACAGCCAGGCCTTGTCCATTTCAAATTGGCAATAAGATCCAACTAAATGCTCTGTATACACACAACTCGTTTCCTACCATCAAAGCAGAATGTCAAGACCAACTCATTTCTTGGAGTTTCTTATATAACATAGCAAAGCCCAAAAAATTGAAATGATAAACCAAGAATAAACCAAGCTGGTTAGTCGACAAAACAATCTTCTAAGCGTCCTGGTAAAAAATACAACTCTAATTTTGAACGTAATTATAGCAATCGATACGAAAATATCGTCACGATTTTTAACTGCCCGAGCCCTGCGAGCTACAAATCGCTGCCGTCCTGCAGGAGGTCTAGACTGGAACGTGAGCATGTTCACTTCAAGAACGTCTGATACTTGAAAAACAATTAACTTTCAATCAATATCTGTCGTGCGCGCTTGAAGTTTTCTTTGCATTTAATATTGGTGTTTTAGCGTATAGGAAGTAGTTTCTTTTAAGTGCGTTTTGTTGTCTAGAATATTGTGTGTGTGTGTGTTTATGTCATCCTTAGTTTCCGCAAGAGAGAGAGAGTTGCTTGTGTGAGCTGGGTAGCTGGTTTTTTGGTTCCCCTTGTAAGGGTACGTAAGTACATAGTTTTATTAAGTACGCTGATCTTTCGGTACGGGTGTCGCTATTGAAAAAGTTCCTTCTTGTAGCGGCAGCGCTAGATCTAGGTTTTCTTTTCGTTTCAGGGTGTTTGGCTTTGGGCTATGGGAAAGTGTGTCGTCTTTCTGCCCTTGGAGTTGTGTAGTAACTATCGGTGTTGAGGTGTGGGGAGTTGAGCTTCTGTTGGGCGCCGAGATGGAGTGTGAGCGTGAAGGTGTGTTACGGAAATCTGTTGGTGTGATACTAGTCTAATTAGTAATCAAATGCTAACTTCAATGATATTGATGTACATGTAAATATGTTTGAAAATTACAACTAAGTTAATTAAATATTGTTCCTGTTGGCAACTGTTGTTATTCACTAAATGTTCAGTTGAATAACTGTTATTCAATGTTTGTAGTTTACATGCTATTACCTTTAGGTTCTTGTGTTACTCTGTTCAGGCTGGGGATACGGGGCCGTAATGTCATATCATACCCTAGGTAATCTGAAATCCCACCTGACAATATCATCAAAAAAATCTGGGATTATCAAACTTCTGGAAAGACTCCTGACTTGAAGCCCCCATACCTGAACACCGTCGCGTCTCGATATAAGACAGGCCTACCACTTGAGAGAGCGGGAGACTCAGATTTATCACTCTGATTCGATGCGACAATAATAAATAACAAAACTCCATGAAGTGACGACACCTAGGCAATAACAAGTCATGGTGTTAAACAAACAGTTATTGCAGGCATCTGTATTCATACATCAAGAAGCCCACCACCAGGTCTCAATGAATAGCTAAATATCATTACAGATAACACGGCCAGTGTGACATTCGCTATTATCGCGGTTACTTCCTCTTCGTTATCAGCGAGCAGACGATCATGACGAGCCAATGGTATCTCAGTTTGCTGTTTAGGGACGGCACATAAAAAGGAATATGGTTTGAATATTTTATCCAGGGTAATCTTGGTTGGTCACATGACAGGGAGCATGGCTTTACTACCCTGCGTCTTTGTCCCCCTGGGGAACATGGCCTTACTACCTTGCGCACCAGCGCACATTTCTATTCATTTTCTGTGACTGAGTTGCCATCCTGGTATCAAAGGCATCAAACTTTAATCAACTTAATTATTATTAAAAGAACCAGCAAATGAGTGCGTTATAATGAGAGATAATGAAAAACTCATTGTAGAAATATTTCTGGGCTCAAAACAAAACGCCACACTGACTTATATTCAAGACTGGAGCATAGGACCGCAGACTTCGCAGACTCAAGTAAACAAATCCAGTAACCCTAACCTATGATGTGCATTAAATATAAATCTTATTAAATTGCAAGTGGAAAAGTGGCCTACCCACCAAGTCATAACAGTTACAATTTTGTTTAGAAATGAAAAACAAGAAACAGAAGAGGAAAAGGCAATGAAACATGCACTATTAGTAGCGAACGTAAACAAAGAGACGGACCTAAGTGTAAAAACAAGTCGATATTATTGCACAGACTGTAAAAACAAGTCGATATTATTGCACAGACTGTAACAACAAGTCGATATTATTGCACAGACTGTAAAAACAAGTCGATACTATTGCACAGACTGTAACAACAAGTCGATATTATTGCATAGACTGTAAAAACGATATTAAATATATTTGCACGTAAAAACAAAGGCATGAAGCCAAAGAAATATTGAACCCACACATTCACTTGATATAATGACTTAAAAGTTTAACAAGCAAAAAATTTTTAAAATCCTTTAAAATAAAAAGATTATCTAAGGGAAACAGCTTTGCACAGACTGTGTATCTCGATAGTGTAGAAGTTGTTTCCCTTATTCGATATCGAACAAAATAATTAATTACCAATTATTATTTGACTTGTAGTTAATTTTTTTTTATTGATTCATGTTTTGTTAGGAACAAATAATTGATTAACGTTTCAAATCGATCCGAAAATGGGTGAGGGAGAAATAGCGTGTTCAATTATCTGAGTGGACGAAACCCTACATATTTAGCCGTGAATGCTGAAAGATTTATTTCCCTTGTTGGTATCAAACAAAGTTATTATTTAACAATAATTAATATTGATTGATTGTTGTTGTTTTTTTCATGTTTATGCCAACAAAGTTTCAACTTGATCTGAGAATGAGTTTGAGAGAAATAACGTGTACAAACTTTTTACCTGACAGACTGAAAGACAGACAGAGTGAGTTGATCTAAGCTTAGAGAAAAAAAAACCTAGCAGAGTATTTTATTTCATTCCTAAAAGTGACACTAGCGATAATACCAGAGAAACAAAAGGCCTTACTGATGTCAGAGTGATAACGTTAAGAGGAAGATTCTGACATATACCTGGTATCAACAAGCTTTGATCACTCCATGTGTACCTCCAAAAAAGCCCTGCGCTCCATGGACTTACTTAATTTTAAATTTAATATGGGCGTGATTTTTCTTCAAAGCCCACAGCCGGTAGGCATTCTGTACGCGAACTTACGTTTTTTGGCATTTGGCTTCCATTGAGCCCAAACAGACATCATGCTTTCCTTAAAGTCTGTAGTAAAGCAGAGCATGTCAATGCTTCTTATTAAATACAAACAAACACTCGAGTCGACTGCGGGAATTCCCGATGAAGCAGTGTGACGTAATGTGTCCGTTTTTTTTCTCCCTTTCGGAACAATTACGCTGATTACGTAACACAAATTCAATTTTAAGGTAATTAAATAATTTCGAACAGTTATAACAGTCTATCTTATCTTATCTTATATAATACAGTCTAGCCAGACTTTTCACCGTGTGGCCCATTAGCTGTTTTTTTTTCCTCAAGATAATGCATAAACTGTCACATTATTAGAAAATCATTACAGCCGACCTCGCCCTTTTCCAAGCCTTCCCTTCCACCCATAAAGTGCAACCTTAGAGCAGAAAATGAAAACAAAAAAATTGTCTGGTCTATAATACCTCGACAAAACTAACTTTATATATCTACTTGACAATTATGCTGGTATTGTTTTTGTTGTTTTTTTGTTGGCTGGCGAAGTCCTAGAGGCCGAAACGTCTAGTCCTGAAGTGTTTCCTCAAGGCTTATTTGTGTTCACTAGATTGGAAAGTGCTTTGCAAACTTCCTAGTACGATTCATTATATCAGGTGGTCGAGTATGCTTCACATCAGGGGTACCGAGCGAGTCATGAATACACTGGTCTCGTGACTTCGACCCCAGATCAAAAGACTTTAAATTTTTATGACTCTGGGACAAAATGAATTGCGAAAGTGTACGTGTGCTTATGTCTGGCAGCGTGAGAGTGTGAATGAGCGTGTGTGTGTGCTTGTGGGTTAGAACTAGTTTGGTGTTAACTTCCTAGATACCATATCAATGCCTTGCCTGATTGACAAGCCGAATAATCAGTGCTTTTGACTGCCATATTATAAATAGGGTACGATAAAAATAAACTGTGTATTATATTCCGCTACAGGACCAGTCAATTTGTTTTCTACGTTTAGGTTTTAATTGCGGATCAATGACTGTTACGACAAATCATAATAATAGCACTGAATAATAAGTGAGATTTGGTACCAGAGTATAATATTTCTTAAATGTAAAGATATTGCTTTCTGGCGAAAATTCTGTTTAATATTTGATTGCAATATTTAAAGTTTATCAGTACCAAGTTTTTACATTTTCAGTAGCACAATTATATAAAAAAAAAAACTTTTTTAACTTTTCAATAGTATGATTAAAAATGTTAACTCTGTGGAGACAGCTGGAAGCCAAATGCACCGAACGGCGCGGGAGGATCTAAGTTTAAGTAAGTCTACTCTTGTTCAACATCTATACTGTGTTCTACTGTTGTTCTTGGCCACAGAAACAAATGATCTTTACATCATCTGCCCTCCCCCCCCCCCCAATAGATCGCAAGATCTGAGAGTTGGCAACATACTTCTCTAATTCAACATACATACGTTATTTTATGAACGTAGTGCATACACATTACACTTATCTGTCTGTCGTTCCGTCTGTCCTGTTTCATTTGGTTTACGAAAAGCTTAACATTTGACCTTTTTTTTTTCTATATTACTCTAGAATTGAAGATGAATACATCTTAGCCCAAATCTCCCGCAGGACGACGGCGGGATGACGGGAGATAGGGTTCGGGCCCAAGACCCTTGATATCACAGTCCAGAGTACAGACAACACTCCCAGGACACATTTCATCAATAATTAAATTTAAAAAACACAAATAAATTATACTTCAATCAAACTTTTGTTTTCATAGTTCCGCTAAGAGTTACTAGCCAGCCACATGAGGAGGCATAAAACAATCAGCCCCCTGGATGACAAAGTGGTCATTATCGAGCGGTAACGCGCTTGGCTTGGTGCCGGGTTCGAAACCTGGTGAAGACTGACATTTTTAATCTCGGGATCTTTGGGTCCACACAGCTCTAATGGGTACCTGACATTAGTTGGGAAAAAGTAAAGGCGGTTGGTCGTTGTGCTGGCAACATGACAACCTCGTTAACCGCAGGCCGCAGAAACAGATGACCTTTACATCATCTGCCCTTTAAACCACAATGTCTGGAAGGGGAACTTTACTTACTTTTTGTCTGCTAATGCAGAGAATAATGTTACCACGAGTAAATGCATTACCATAATTAAGCTGACCATTTACATACTCCTCAGTTTGTTCTAGTGCAATGTTCATGTAGTCGACAAGACACGTCATCTATAATCCACTCCTGAAATTCAGATTCACCACAACAGGCCGTCCTCTGATACGATTTAGAAAATCACTTCGTGTGTTGCGTCGACTCATTGTTTACATGATGTCCTATTGGACGTAGTGCAGAATCTAGATTAAGTAGGCTAATAATGTCTTGGAATTTAATGGTGACCATCATTGATGTTAATAAAAACAAACTTTCGTGATTGATAAAGAAGAATAAAATATTTGCGTTTCATGACAGGTTGTCAAGTTTTGTTTTTGTTTTCTCTTTTATATACTGTTATTTTAAGTTTATTAATAAAGCATAAAAAATCTACGCCTGTTTCTCAAAAGTATAAAAATAAGTTGCCCCTGTTTTATCTCTTTTAGTTACTTTTAAACATTTTTACAGACATAAACTTTATTCATTCTTTGCAAGCATATTGAGAATAATTATGAAAAAGAATTAGAAGTCCACAATTATTGAAATAAGACTTAAGTGTATTAAAAACGGTCCAAATTACGTGCATTTATACACGAAAATATCAACATATCACTCAATTTATAGGCATAGGAAAGACTAAAAAATATGTTACGTTTGGTAACAATTTGTAAAAAATATATTTATTCGATCTCATGACTCATGCCTCCTCAAGACGACACCCTAAGCACTCTGCTAGTGAGGCGCTTATGAAAATAGTAGAGTATATAGTTATCTATCGTTTGTATAAAGTTACTTTGAATTGTTTCAGTCTATAGCTATAAAGGGGACTAATTCAACATTTAAAACCACCTATGTTAAGTACCATTTTTTTCCCTTGTTTGAGATACAAAACAAAAATACTTAATTACCATCAGGTAATTAACCAATTGATTTAATTTTTCAAATTGATTCTTGTGTTGTCAAATACAGGGAAATAAGTGAGACAAATGTGGGGGAAATAACGTGCCCAAACTTTTGACCAGACAGCAGGCAGATTGACTTGACCTAAACTTTGTAAAAAGGGTGAAATACAATGATACAAATTGTTGCGAGAGATGATATGTTTCTAATTTCAAATCTTGCGATCTATGGGGCAGATGATGTAAAGGCCATCTGTTTCTGTGTCCCAGGGTTAACGAAGGTTGTCATGTAGTCAACAACAACTACCAACAAATTTACTTTTTTAATGACTAGAGCTGGGTGGACCCAGAGTCGCTCTAAAAATTCCGAAATTCAAAACCAAAAGCGTCACCACATTTTCAACTCGGCACCCTCCGATTCGGAAGCAAAGCGCTTTATCACTCGGCCAACGTGCCTCTGAGAGATCACATACTGTATAAGTTACTGTCAAAAGTATTCTAAATTTAGATATCGAATTGATCAACAACTTTATTTATTTATTTGTTAACAGAATTTTAAAAATATCTAAAGTAAAGTATTTTAAAACTAATTTTGTTTATATTGTATTTTTGTTACTTTTTAAAATAAAAAAAGGCATTTAAAGCTTTATATTTTTAGAACTGTACTTCAACGAGAGAGAATTTTCTTTAAAAAAAAAAATCTAAAAAAAACTTGACATATTAATCTTTGCATCTGAATTATACAACATTAAAAAAAAAATCTTGGCTGTCTCCGCACTAACTACTTCCAATAGAACTTGCTGACACACAAAAATGCTGCGCCACAGCCCCAGGCTACGAGATGTGGATGTCTTTTTTTATCAGTGGCGCACCTTTTGATGTTAATCACACGCACGCGTTTGGGATCTCGACCTTTCCCGTACCGTCCGTGCACATATCCACCATAGAACCGTACACGGAGAGTGAACTCCTTTTGAAATGGTGTTTCTATGAATTGGTCAAGGTGCATGTCTTGCTATTCTTTTTTATCTTTTGAGTCACTGAAGCTTGGGAACTGCCTGGAAGAGATACAACATGGCATGATTTCTGTTCCTTTATTGCCTGATCTTTCTTCTTACATTAATATTCACTCAAACAGAATAATCTTGCCGGAGATGTATATAAATAACTTGAAAACACACTGAAGAAACATCTGTGTTCTTTTCTAACTTATTTATGAAACTTCTTCAAACTATACATGGACGTAGACTTTCAGTTCAATACCGACTTGACTTTAAAATCTGAACTATATTAAACTTTTTAGTGATACAACTTCAACTGGTGTAACTTATCAATTAAACAGCTTGACGATGCCACTTTAACTAATGGACCTGCAAACTCAATACAACTCCAAGACAGTTACTATGCAAGGACTCGTTACTATGCAAGACCCCGACTAACTAGATTTCCCCTAATTTATACTTTTCTAAACCATACTTTCCAGAATCATAAAAATGTCTATCCTAAATATTTTATTAACTTTGACCTTCTAGAAACTGACGTATAGGATGTTTTCCCCTAACCTATTTCTCTGATTGGATGATTATAATTAATGTGTGTTTGTCTTCCATGAACTGACCCCGGCTTCTAGAAAAAGGTCGAATTAGGTCACAGTATCGACTCGTGACACACCAAACGTTGGCCCCTAAATGTTCCTTTTATACATTTTGAATCTGTCAACCGAATTGATTTTCTGTAAAAGATGTTTTACTAGATGACTTTCCTCTATTCTCAACATGGTGTCAATTATCATTCTTAATTTAGAAATTCCTTCAATGGCACTGCCAGGGTGAATTACTATTATTATGACTATGACTATTACTATTATAATTATTATTATTAAAATTTATAGTCCTTGTACTGCATAGTATAATCGTCATCCCAACAGCAACATATGCATGCGAGACGTGGAAGTCGTCTGCCAAAACTGAGAAAAGACTAAATGTGGCTCAACAAAAAATGGCTACGGTGGATTTTAGGAGTCAGTTACAAAGATCGGGTCTCAAACAAAGAAAACTTATGCCGAACTGGGAGTCGACCCCACTTAATGAGGTTATGACCGAACGTTGCATGAGGTTTGCGGGGCATGTCCTACGACAGAGTGAACTACGCCCACCAAGAGTTGCGATGACGAAAGGGCCAATAAAAACTATTTTATGTTTGATAAATAACACACGAGTGGTAGCTGACAGAGATAACACAATACACAAAGGGATTAGAATGTTTATGCAGACATGCAGAAAAGCTCTTTAGGTTAATAATGGAAACGTTTTTAAAAATAGGCAGGTAAATAAAAATATAAGCCTGTTTCCCACAGAGTCGAATCATAGATCCAGCAAATATGTTCTGACAAAGGAAGAACAGAATTATTCCACCAGAAAAGAAACAAAAAAAGTAATTAAAAAAATCTTTCTGTTAAAAAGAAAGCTTATCTTAGGGAAATAACTCAAAACTAAATTTTCTAATAAGTTATTTCCCTTTTCGATATCAGACAAATTAGTTAATTACCAATAATTGATTCATAAATTAGATACTTTTTAAATCGATTCCTGTTTTTTTTGTTTTTTTTTAGCTAATATGCGTGTGGGACAAATAACGTGTCCAATTATCTTTTGGGACAAACTCCCTACACATTTAGCCATTTATGTGACTACTGAAGGAACAAGTCCCCTTGTTGGTATCAACCAAAATGATTCATGACCAGTAATGAACTGACTAATTGGTTAATTTGTAAACTATTGGTAATTGATTATTTTGTTTTATATCGAATAATGGAAATAACTTCTACATATCTGAGAGATATGATTGTAATCGCGAGTTCTATACCTTAGATAAGCTCTGCTTTTTTATAAAAGGATTTTTAAAAAATATTTAAATCTTGTAAAATTATAGCGTAAACGTTTAGAAAAGATTTTTAAAAACTAAAAAAAGATGGGACGAAACTTTAAAATGATTCTCTACAAATCAGACACAGAACTTTCAAAGATTTCACAAACACACTGACGTGTTAGGAGACACACCTTCACCAAAAGATTAAAAGTAACAAAAGCTTGGAAGGGATCACAACAGCAGAACAGACATGTTCAAAGCACTAACACAACAAAGAACGGAACAACAGAAACCTGTGCAGTTCATACAAAAGATGGAACATTGTTTCAAACAGAACCAAACTGAACGACTTAAAGTTTATGTAAAAACAAACCACTAGATGTTAAAATAAAAAATAAAAAGAATTATAAGTGAATGTAAGCTGGCTTTAGGGTTGAAAGATCAGACAATAAGTAAACAACTTTGTATTGAATTCACCTTAGGGGGGAACAGTACTAGTCAGATGAATGGAAATCCTCCATCTGTATCAATTACACAATGAAGAAGCGTTTACAGCTTCAACCATCAATCATTATGGAGGATTTTTTTTTTGGGAGGGGGTCACTCTTGAAACGTCATCAATACAGAACAAGACATAATACTATGTCCCCCCCCCGTTCCCCGAGTAAAACATTTTGGTTCCAAAATGCAGTTCGGCTATTGTACACTTTTGTGATGCAGCTAACAAGAAATATGTTAAATCTTAGCGTAAATAACAGAAACAAGAAGGTAAACAGGGATTTGTGACATTTTGTGTTGACTATGGTTAAGTAATGATGACTGAATCATACATCCATATATCCCATAGCAAGCAATAGAAAAAAAAAGAATAGTTTTTAAAAACAAAGCTTATCTAAGGGAACTGCTAATTACCTCCATTTATCTGAAAATGGCAGGATTTAGCTTCATTTCTGGTAAATAAACATAAATAATTAATTAGTACTAAACGATTGGTTGAGTTTTTTTTTTATTAACTCGCGTATTGATATCAACTATGAATAATTATGCCAAAAATCAACTTGATCCGAGAATGGGAAGCGGGAGATAAAAACGTGTCAAAACGTAACAAGGGGATTAATTCCATATATACTTTCACATCTATCATTCAGTAGCATTTACTCCCCTTATTTCAATATCAAATAAAATAATTAGCCACCAATAATTAGTTGACTAATTGCTTAATTGTTTCGATTGTTTCGTGTCTTGAAATGGGAGAGATAATAACACAACGTGTTCAAACTTTTTACAGACAGAACAGACAGACAGACAGACAGATTGAGTTGATATAAGCTTTGTAATAAAAAGCTTCCAATCCGATGGACTGGAAATGCTGAGCTACGAAAGACTAAGCTAAAAAAAACAAGCATGAACTTGGCCCTGTCAGCTAGAGATGGCGAAGAGGCTGTCGTTGGCTTCTCCATCTTACCAGGATTGTCGTTCTGGTAAAAGCAAACAAAAGCAAACGAATAAGCCTCCAGACTGATGGAAGCAGTACCCAGCTAATAAGCTTAAATAAACGGGGCGTCATCACATTTTGAAAAAAATAAAATTTTAAACAAAAAAAAAAACAAAAAAAATTTTTGAGTTCCAATAACTTCAACAAAAATAGTTATCTTTACACCAGGCCACCTATGCCACATTACTTTTTATATAGCTGTCACGTGTAAGATAATTAGGCCTATGTAATATATACACTCTAGGTCAAGGTAATCATGTAAATAAATGTGTATGTTAAACACCAGGTCATTAAGATACGTTGTTGAAGTGAGCGTCACAGATTCCTGTCATTACATCAAGAACTAATTTGCATAATCTATTTGTCTTGCATGTTGAAATGCATTTAGATACAAGCTACATGCCGGCATTTGTATGAATCGCTTTGCTAAATCAGATGGAATATCATAGGCTCTTTTACCCAGTGCAATTTTCTTTCAAAGTAGCTTGAAACAGTCACACAATTTATTAAAACTTAAATTTTGGTTTGGATACTAAAAGTAAAGTTTCCTTTTCAGACCTTGCGATCAATGTGGAAGATGATGTAAAGGTCATCTGTTTCTGAGGGTGTCATGTGGCCAGCACAACGACCAGCCGTCTTTACTTTTCTCCAACTAATGTCAGGTACCCATTAGAGCTGGGTGGACCCTAAAGATCCCGAAATTAATAATCCCAGTCTTCACCAAGAATCGAACCCGGATTCGTAAGCCAAGCGCTTTACCATTCAGCCACCGCGCATCAAGGATACTACAGTTTTCAATCTTATGAGATGCCTTCATATTATTCTTGTAAATAATTGATATAATGGCCAATGGTTCTTAAGTAGGTAAATAAACTCGTAGGTAATTTGTATTGAAGTTTATTATTCCCCAAATTTCTATCAAAATATACAATCTTAGTCACATAGATTGCTACTCCTGGACTCTCGCACTCTAACTTAATTCAATACAAAAGCAGCCTGGAACCAAGATGATGTTGCCTTTAGTATTCTTCCCTTCCCATTTCCTAAGTGGTTTATTACATTTATTATATCTAGGTTAATCACACACATAATTACATGACTGATCCAAACTAATTGATACAAATACACTTAATATAAGCTTTGTTGTTTTTATTTATTTTTGTTTTAGTTTTCTAGTTTTCTATTTAATCAAACGTATTGCATTGTGAAGGTAAAATCCTAAAAGAAGTGTGCTCTCGTATCAAAACATATCATTATAGGTTAAAAAAAAAAATCAGTGGTACATAATGTTGGTTAATTAAGGTTGTTATCGTCGGAAGAGGTAATGGATATAAGCACTTTACTACCTAAAAAAAATACCTCCAATTGCATGTGGAACAAATAGCCTATGCTAACCAGTCCAACTCATGACTCAGACATTGGATCCGGTGCAGGAGAAGGGGGTAAAGACGAGCAACCAGTAAGCTTCGGACAGAAAATGCTTGTTTCCCTGGGCTGGCTACCCATCTAGAGGGAAAACTCTGAATCTAAACGTCTCCTGACTTACGGCTATACCCAAACATGGAAAAGGCTTAGGCAGTAAACCCGGAGGAAAACTTCAGGAGCCGGTGACCCTTAGGCATACACCCTTGCAGAACATGTTTGATCTGCCATTAAGAGTTGAGCCAAGGCTGATGAAACTTTAGGCCAGTTAGTGCTGCCTCTTACCAGCCTGACTGAACAAGACGTTCTGTGACCCCGCTGGTAACAAACTATATCGGAGTAACTGTCATTTTCTTTGGACACATCCGATGCACGGAGGCCGCTGTGTGGGAGACATTGTTCCAACTGCTGCTAATGCTCAGGCTTAGAAATGAGACGAACCATAGTCTCTCTGGGACATAAGGACCGTTGCCAATTACGAGACACATTTGTGGTGGGGAGAGACAGTAAGTCATGGTTAGTACACTTCTTCACCGAATTGGCGGAGTCCTGCTAAAAGCTAATTAGGGTTCAAAGCAATTAGATCTGGGTGCTAGAAGGCGACAAGTTTTGAGTACGTACACATCAACGTACTAGACATTTAAAACTTAAAAAAAGAAAAGTTAGAAGAATCGTCTGGCTGAGTCATGTCTAAACAAATGTACATCAATATCATAAAAAAAAAAAGTTTGTGTTTTCTAGGATGTAGACTCAATATGAATCTATGAAGCTATTAGAGTCATCTACTAGGTCTCTATATATTATGATAAAAACTCATTAAACTGGACTACACTCAAAACTCTTAATAATATTAATTTTAAAAATATATATATTTTTTATCCGTGAGGAGCTTTGTTTTACAATTGTGAATTACAAATTTAAAAAAAAAAACAGTAAATAATTAGAGCTAACAATTTGTTTGATAGCACACAAGATAAAGATTGTATGTTCATACCTCTGTTTCTCTTCAACTTTACATGTGAAATTAACAACAGTAAGTTACAGTTTGTTCAACGATTTAGCTGCATAAGGAACAAAAGAGTTCGTAAGTGTATACATTATTTTGTGATCGGTGTCTTCAATCTTCTTCTTTGAGATTTTACGCATATAAAGTAGATCTAGATCTAAAATCTAGACCTAGAACTTATGTATTTTAATTTGTGTGATGTGTGTGTGATATTTTTCCCCCAGCTTTTTTGGTGCAATAAACCGCGTTCATTATGAAGTCAATGAATGCCAATTTGTGTAAAATGAGTCATCAAAAAGGACAGGCCGGTTTACCGAAGGACATGAAAAGGTCTTGCCTAAAAGATAGTATCTAGATCTACATCTAGAGAGGCTAGGGACAACGTACATCTAAGTCGTCTAAATTTTAACAGTGTAGCCGACTTACCTGTGACCGTGTCACTCCTGTCCAAAACGTCTAGAACACAATGCCGACGATGCGAACACACTTAAACAAGTTGTTTATCTTTCGTAACAGAATGAAAATGGTCTTTTTAAGAACACACAGCACACATATGTACGTGTTTATATGACACAGAGGTGTGTACCTAATTCGTGTCACTTGTGTCCAAAACTTTATCAAAGAAATAAATGAAGCGGGGGTGATCTCCCCTGATCACTGGCAACAATGCCCCAGTTTAGCCTTGATGTGTTGTATTCTCTAACCAACTTGTTATCTGCCGTTCTTCTAATCAGACGATTTGTTTGCTACACATGTAGGCCAGGCCAGTCAGACATTATTGCCTATTTATTCAAATCAAACCGAAATCTTGCATGTGGTTAAACTGTTATTCGGCATTAGCCCGTGTAGCGCAGTCAAATAATGGCCAAAATTAAAAATAGTTTTGGGGGAAATGCTAGATATAAATAGTTTTGCCATCTTGGCCTAGCTTATGTATGGTGAGATAAACGCATGAATGGGGGGGGGGGGGGTACGCGACCTACATAATTTCTCATGCAGGATAAAACAGCGTGTTTGTGCATTCGAGACGTCGGTGCCTTCTCACCTTACGTGATCGCTGACATTTAGACAAGGAAGCGATGCCGGAGTATCCCTTGCATTACCCCCCACACCCTTGCTGTATTTAGATCTTAACCATACAAACTTCGATTGCTCCAGAACCGGAACAGCCATTCCTCGGAAGAAAAATGTAGTGTCACGTTTTGTAGGAAGCGAGTGTTGAATTGCTCAAAGTGAAAGCATTGAGAATCAGGTCCGGCTTTACGAATCACGGGGCCCATTTTAATGGACGCTTGCGAGGCCACTGATCTTGATTTCAATTTTGTTTACAGTAACAACTAGTTACTGATGGCTGCCTGGTCGTGCGGTTTGTGCGCTGGACTGTAGTTCGGATTTATCGATGGTCTCGGGTTCAAACCCTGCCCGCTCCCATACCCGTCGTCCTGCGGGAGGTTTGGACTAGGAAGTAAACTATCTTCAACTCTGAAGGCACATCCGAAACATGTAAAACATTTTACAAACAAACAAACATTTTTTACTTATATGCGCTGAATGTGGCAAAATAAGTAGGTCGCGCATGGAACTGTGCAGCCACGTGAAAACTGCACTCCTCATTTATCACCGGACTCAAAGACAAACCATATCATTTTAATTGATAGATTTTAGTTTTATTTATTTATTATTTACTGATGAAGCTTTTAATACAAGAGCTGAATTAGTCAAAGAGGCTGATTTTATACACTTTTATATTGACAATTTTTGACATATATCTTAACAATGAACTTTTTAAATGATTTTCCTTTGTTCACTTTCAACTTTTTTTGTTCATAATTCCAGTGAAACAACCTGCAGCTTACATCACATTATTAACATTGAAAGAAAATCTATTTTACTAAGGTAATGGCTGCCTGGTCGTGAGGTTTGCGCCCTACACTGTCGTTCGGATTTATCGATGGTCGAGGGTTCAAATCCTGCCCGCTCCCATCCCCCGTCGTCCTGCGGGAGGTTTGGACTAGGAAGTAAACTATCTTCAACTCTGAAGGAACATCCGAAACATGTAAATCATTTTACAAAACATTTTACAATGATAACATAGATTTAGTCCAGATATACTCCAAAATTATGCAGTGTATTATTTCATTTTGAAACAAAATTATTACACTATAAATTCTTAACTTTAAAACATTTTTTTTTTCATTTATATTTAGATTTTAATTCTCCTAATTTAATGTCTGTAAATGGATTTGATTAAAGTATTCTTTAGAACACTAAAGCAATGATTTCCAAGTCGATCAGGGAAAAGTGTAACCTATTTCTATTATACAAAAATCCACGCTCTACTCTGTAACCTAGAGCTTTAGCATCATTCAATATTCAATGAAGGTAATAAGGTTTGTAAAAAGCCACAAAGAATACAGCCGAAAATATCTCACATTTATGATCCTAAATTTCATCTCTAACTGCTATATTAAATGTCAGAAAGTAACCATTTAGACTTTATTCCAAGCCAATAATAGGCCAAATTGTTTTTACCCAAAGACTGCTATAGAAAGCGACTTCACGTAACCAATTTTTTTTTTCTGGAAGTGGTGTCTCCATCAACTAGTTTAGTATGTACAAAAATGTTTCCAAAATGAGTTCAGGTGTAGTCTATATTGTTGTAACTCTAAGGCAGGCACTCAACCAAAGGCAGGTCGGCAACAGTAAACGATGTATCTATTGAGTATAAGCATCAACAAATAGTAATAGTTACTAGTTAGACCTGGACTTCTGCTATAAAGTCACAGGGAGTAATATGTCTTAAGTTCTAGGAGTCCTACTTCATACCAGAACAGCAGAACAGACCACCGACACACTTCCCAGTGTCGCTCCAGGTCTCCCAAACAGTTTCCTAGTATCACACAGGGCAGCACTCAGCACCAGACTGTTCAGACTACAATGACTTTAGCCGGATTCCTTCTCCCTGTCTAAACATGTCTTATACTACTTGTGTTTAGTAGTGCTCAGATGCGCACCATCAGTGTGGCGCGGAACCAGAGTTACAACAATATTAACTCTCCTTCAAAAAATCATTCAACCGAGCAAGACTCGGTCACCAGCTATTAACGATTAATGAACAATATTTTTATTCATGTGTTGTCATCGGCATCGAATAATTGTGTCAATTTCAACTTGATCCTAGAAGTGGGATAGATAACGCGTATAAGATTCCACCTAGACAGAGTTGACAAACGTTTTGTAATTTAAGTCCCAGCGGTTAATGATGTGTTCAGATACCCAGGTTGGGACAATCTCTTTCATGAAAGCTTAACTAAAACCCACAAAACATGAGCATCTTAACTTTTTTTTTCATAAAACATTTATGACTGTAAGTCACATCCGGCTATGAGGTATAACAATCAGACAGATGACTTTATAAATGATGTAATGGAAACAAGAGAAGGCTTTGAAAAATACTAAGAAATAAACTTAACTTTGAAGAAAAATTAAAAAACAGGAAAAACATTTTAAAAAAATACTTTAAAAAAAAACTCGTATACGAAGTATAGTTGTCTTAATTACTTTGTATCAGTCATGTCATTACATTTGTAATAAATCTAGGCCAACAACAATAAATATGTATGATTAGAAATATTTTTACCAATTCTTTTTGTTTAGCACTATCTCATGCGTTTAGCTTTCTCAATTCGCAATGGTCCTATCACTTGGGCTGGACAAGTCGGGAAAAGGGGGGGGGTAGAAATATATCTGGGTGGATTTTTAACCGCATTGGTTTTTAGAAGCATTTACAAAAAAAAATAATTAAAAATAAATAAATATACTTATCTTTGAAGAAAAATTTTACAAATTAAAAAAGAAATAAAAACATTAAATATGATAGGAAAAAAGGATCGAGGACGACTATTAGACATTCCATTTAAATAGCACATTAGTAGATTGCAGTAAAACGAAACGGTAAAAGCTTTATAGGTACGTGTAACGTAAAATAATACAAGTCTCTTGACCGCACAGATTTACTATAAATAAATGATGGCTGTATATACCACACTTAATTACCTAGATTGACTAGTCACTAGGGAAACCGTGACAACTAAAAACTAGAATCTACTTCTATGTTACTTTTCTTCTTGTATTCCGCAAACCCCTGGTTTGTTGTTGGGGGCGCAAGCACTGATTCTTTCACAACTGTGAAATGTAACAGTATCGATGACAGACCTACTTGTGTGTGTATACACTGCATGCAGCTAAAGGAAAAGTTCTGTAGAAAGTAACAGTATCGATGACAGACCCCTTTGGTGTGTATACACTGTATGCAGCTTAAGGAAAAGTTCTGTGGAATGTAACAGTATCGATGACAGACCTACTTGTGTGTGTATACACTGCATGCAGCTAAAGGGGTTAGTTCTGTGGAATGTAACAGCATCGATGACAGACCTACTTGTGTATGTATACACTGCTTGCAGCTAAAGGAAAAGTTTTGTGGAATGTAACAGTATCGATGTCAGACCTGCTTGTGTGTGCATACACTATACACTGTATGCAGCTAAAGGAAAAGTTCTGTGGAATGCAACAGTATTGATGTGTGCTACTGTCTGAGCTTAGAAAACTGCAGCGAAGACATTGATGCTGACTGGCTGGACTAATAGAATTGGTTGGAGGCCAGAATTGTCAGAGATTGTCTAATTTGTAACATACCCTGGCACAAAGTGTTTTGATCGTACAGGTCTATGATGTATATAAAGAATTGTGATTTTTTTTAAGTGGCTGTTATTTGCATTACATTAACAATTTTGTATTCTAGATCAAGTTTGTATGCGACAAGCGGGAAAACGAGCAACAGTATCATTACTATCATAGCGATGGGATAATATTGATAACGAATTGGAGTTCTCCCCCCGTATTGCTTTAAAGGAAAAGAAATAGGGGTGGGGTAGCCTAGAGGGGGGTATATCAATTACAACTCCCCTCCCCCAAGAAGTCCATGTTCGCCTGCAATGATACCCGGCCGCTCCGTTTCGATCCAGCGAGCACATCGACTTATCAGACATTGATAACCTGCAGACAGTAATAGTAACTTGTCGAGGTCATCATGACATTACTTTACATTTTATAAGTACATATATATTTATACCTTTTTATATAGCGCTACTTTCATGCTTATAGCATGCTCAGAGCGTTTTGGTATAATCTCATGCGTGGACCAGTGGGGGGGGGGGGGGGGGGAGGAGGGGTATCTAGGAGTTGGTTTTCCGTGCTGCCTTTAGGCGCTCAGTAAACACAATTCTGCCCGAGTCGAGCCCCCTTCTAGGTAGCCAAGCCAAGCTAAGTTCAAGCGCACTCTGGACCACGCTTCCCATATATATATATATATATATATATGCTCGCCGATCTAAAACTATGATCATTGAATCTTATTATAGGTGCCAATAACAAACAAAACAAAAAAAGAGAGAGAACAACGACATGTGTCAAGCTATTCAAGGATTTGATTTGTGAAAAAAACTTTTTGTTCTTTTTTTTTTTTAAGGTCCTAGCTTGAAGTACAAAAAAAAAACACTAAAAAAAAACAAAAAAAAAAAAAAACAACTACCAAATAGTTACTAGCCGTGTATGACCCGCGACCTGCATGCCTTAGTTTGGGTAATTATGATCTAGTCATGAAACTATAAAAAAAATCCAACAAAGCATTAGGGTTTATTAAAAGAAATTTCTATAAATCAAATAAGAACATAAAACTAAAATGTTATTTAACCTTGGTTAGGCCAATAATAGAATATGTATCCACCGTTTGGGACCCCTTAACTCAAGAAAACATTAAGAAACTGGAACAAACACAAAATAGAGCAGTGAGATTCATAACAAACGAATATTCACATTTGACTAGAGTAACACCATTAGTAAAATCACTAAATTTAGAAAGCCTTCAGGACAGAAGACTCAAAAGTAAAGTAGCAATTATACATAAAACACTGAACCATAATCTTCAAATACAAAAACAAAATTTAATAAAATACTCTGAAAGACACAAAAATAAAGGCACATTCCTCGTCCCATATGCTAGGACAAATTTGCACAAATACTCCTTCTTCCCTAGTGCTATTAGAGCATGGAATGGGTTGCCTGAGCTAGCCAGAAAAACCAGTGACTTGGCAGAATTTAAGTCATTGGTTAATATGCATGACTAAATGCATGACGCGTAGGACGTAATCATCTTCTTTTTTGAAGTAACGTCTGTATTATATAAGATAAGATTAACATACATTATGACACACAAGGTCATGGTTTCATCATTCCACACGACCCCCCAACTCCTTCTCCCCTTCGTTACCTAGGAAACCCACGCATGCATTTCGTATCACAGATGTTTTGTCTTTTTTTTAATTTTTCACGTTTTACTAGAAGTATGCATTTAACCAGACTTCTTTATAAACAAACTTGAATCTAACTTTATTTCTCAATGTACACTGATTCTATTGGAAAGAAGATGTATATAGAAAGCATTAGAATGACAAAACAAGTTTAGAACCCATGCAGAGGAACCCAAGAAGGAGCGTTCTTTGGTGTTATGATGTATTCACCTGTATTACATTACGTCCTGTTTTCTACGCCTCGATAGTTTCCCCTGATTATCAGTTAGGCCTCACTAGGAACCAGGAAGGTTCCTTTCAAGCAGTTTGTCAAAGAGGCTTATCTTCGTTTATGAATACTCTAGGGCTTACTTCTTTTATTTGTGTGTGCAGTCAGGAATTAAGTAGTTTGTTCCATTGATTTGGCATCTGTCCGTTGACTTGTAGCTTTTTTTTAAAAAGTATTTATATAGTTTTCTTCTTGTTGTTGTTTTATTTATTTTGTTGTTTGTTTATTTTACAATTTACGTTCAACTATACTTTCTTTTTTCCAGAGTTAGTCGGCCAGAAATTAAATGAAAAAAAACTAGGAGTCTCCATTTCATGGCCTTCGCCGTTGCTGCAAACCTGAAGTATTATTTCCCTTTTCTTTGACGATATTTTAAAAAATATATTCCTATAATAAAGCCACTTAGAAAATAATTATTTCTCAGGCTTAGTATGAATAATTAATATTATGATATAATTTATAGTCCAAACAGAAAAATCTTGCACCGACATCTTTATGACATAAATATACATAATATGTCTTTCTTACTGCGACTGATAAAAACTCAACATTTGGATTTTTTCTTGAATTTATTTTTCAAAAATAAATAAATGCGATTTTTAATCGATTCATATCGAGTAACTCAAAACGATTCAAGTATAATGGGGCTGGGGGTTTCGTTGGTGACTCTTTTACAACATTTCGTTATCATGATGTTTAAAAACCTGCGAAAGATAAACCCATTCCACTGTTCGATGTCACCCCATCGATATTTTATATTTTCTCATCTTCTGCCTGTGATTGTCACTTGTAGGATTTGTTTCAGAGACGTTATAAATAATGTGACTGAATATTGCTATAAATACTTTCGCTTCTTGCATAATATGTACAACAATAACCTGGGTCAATCAAGTCAAATGTCTAGTGCAGTGTTTCTCAAACTTTTAACATATGAGAACCCATTTTATAATTTTTGTAATGCTGAGTACCCCTCGACCCCTCCCCAACCACACTTATTTATTTAAAAAATGGGTATTTAAAAGAATCATCATAGTTAATTTGTTGCAACGCGTAATCCCCCCCCCCTTTTTTCCAAAGTCTTCCCGTACTCCTGGGGGGTAAGCATACCCCAGTTTGGGAAACACTGGTGTAGTTTTAAAGAACACATTGGCGTCAGCGGTGTATACCGTTTATGATTTCTGCTCGCCCTAAACACAATGCAGACATCAGTATTACGGTTATCACAATACCATGGACAATAAACAGGTTGCAACGGGCTTATGCTGCCACCTATGTAAGTTGGCTGTGATTTAGGGTTAAATAGCTGGACCCACTTCTCCAGCGTTGAATTCCATATAACATTTATCTGCACTAATACACCATAATAAGAAAGCTAGATAAGATGAGAAAATAACGATCTATTCTAAGGATTTATCAAATGGATCATATTATTATTATAATGCTAGAGTTGGGAGTCTTTACACGTAATCCGAATCGCTGTAATAAAATATATGGTTCCAGAACGATGGGTCGTACCCAGAGGTCACCATGTCACGTGATTGACAAAGTGCTATCATCACTAAGCCGAATCATGTGATACTTCCTCATCTATAGAGGCAGCCAATGGGATCGTATACAGCCCAGAAAGTGTTTTTTTTTTAATACTGTTTGATATTTGTGTTGTAAAAGACGTCATGATTTTAAAAAAATTATTAAGATGTCTGAGTCATGGATAGTAAAATAAAGGCCCAAGTAATAAAGTTGGTTCTTGTCTTTGTTGAGGTCAGTTACACGTAACATTCGAGATTTATTCACTAAGCCTGGTTTTCACGGTTTTATTAACCAATGGATTTTCTTGTAAGAATCATTCAAACCTTCAAACAAATGTGGATTGAAAGGAAACAAAGATTGTATTATTTCACTCAAAAGAATGGACCGACCTCTCTTGATATTTGGCTAAGAACAGCTGCTGACTTAAAAAGTGGGGGGATTGGGTTACACGAATTATCACAGCACCCTTACGACAAACTGTCACAGCACCCCTACGGTGATCTGTCACAGCGCCCCCTATGATGACCTGTCAAAGCACTCTTACGACAAACTGTCAAAGCATCCCCTACGGTGATCTGTCACAGCGCCCCCTACGATGAGCTGTCACAGCACCCCTACGACAAACTGTCACATCACCCCTACGATAAACTGTCACAGCACCCATACGATAAACGATTACATCACCCCTACGATAAACTGTCACAGCACCCCGACGATAAACTGTCACAGAACCCCTACGATAAACTATCACAACACCCTTACGACTAACTGTCACAGCACACATACGGTGATCTGTCACAGCACCCCTATAATAAACTGTCACAGCGCCCCCTACGATAAACTGTCACAGCACCCCTATAATAAACTGTCTCAGCGCCCCCTACGATAAACTGTCACAGCACCCCTGCGATAAACTGTCACAGCACCCCTACGACAAACTGTCACAGCAGCCCTACGACAAACTGTCACAGCAGCCCTACGATAAACTGTCACAGAACCCCAACGACGAAAGTCAGGCGACAGACGATATGAGAAAAGAATACAGAGTTTAACACTTGACGACAAACATTTCTGGTGGATCAAAAGGGAAGCCTACACAGTCATGGGCTGTGTCATTCAACCAGTACTGATGGCTTCAGACGTTCACCATATTTTCAAAGACGGACCTGGGCTGATGAAAGGAATTTGTTTTCCCCTTAAAAATCTTAAGAATTTCAAGGAGTATTAAACGAGTAAAGAGAAATATAAAATGATATGGCCGACGCTTGTCAAGCGTATCATGTGTCAATGCAGTGACCATCCCCAACAGACGTCGTGATGTCATTAGTGTTGGCGCCTTCTAGAAAATATGTGTTGTTTCAATAAAAATGTTTGCTTGTCATATGCATATATGGATATGGTGAAAGTGAATGCATTATTCCTTTATTTTCATTGGGGTATGAAGGAGTTACTTTCCTTTGTTTATTGGTATGTGTATGAATAATATATTGGCAATGCGGACTAAACGATTTCAGTTCGTTGTAGAACAAAGGTAGTTCTGTGAGTAGCTTGAGTTAGCTGCTTTCTTTGATTTAAACAGGACATGCTTTTTTTTTATAAAACTGTGGGTTTTTTTTATAATTATTTTTACATTTTATTAAACTTGTATTTTCTGGGCATCTGGGGGTGTATGGATTCATTTAGTGGTATATTTTTATCAGAGCCAGCCTTAGATAATTGGAGGCCCAAGTAAATAGGTTGGGCCCAAACTAAAATGGAAAACAAAAGACCGAATAATCCACAATGAATTGAAAACCTTCAACCTTCTTAATCAACAAATAAGTTAAATTTATATAATACTGCTAGCAGGAAAGTGCTTCGTGGACGATCCATGATTCAAGAAACAATCGTCTTCAAACAGATATAGTCTAACAAGTAGATCGTTTGTGAATAAACCTTAAATTGTAGCGAAATAACGTGTACAAACCTTTTACCAGACAGAGTGAGATGATATACGTTGTTTTTTATGCGTTAACAACAGTGCTACTTTTGTTGTCAAGGACAATCTGGTAATGTTTCACCTGAAGACTTTGTTTTAAGACTTTTGTGTCACAGTTGAAGCAGTTAAAAAACAACGCACATTTTTTTTTCCGATAATTGCAAGTGCTTGAGGGTTCAAGATGTCTCCGGCTTTCATAAATGCTTACGTAACCTTGTGACCAAAAAAAAAAAGGGTTTGAAACGTTAATTGTAGGTCTTTTGCACTGATGGTAGAGACAAATTTAGTGTATGGACGTGTAGGCCTACTAGGAAGCTAGTGCTAAAGGAGCCATATATCACCAGGCTATTCCCTTCGTATTCCAGCTTCAATTCAACTCTAATGTTGAGAGAACTGTGAATGATATAGCGGCACGATTGTCATTGCAACGAAATGTTTGAAGTTAACTTTTGTAGAGTAGAGCCTGGGCCCTGAGCTGGTCACTCCAGAGAGCTAGCACAACTAAACCGTTGTAAACAAATTTAATTTTTAATTAAATAAACTTTAAAGAAAAACGTCCTTGTAAACTAGCAAATGTAACTTGTATTTATAAATATACTCTGTCTGTCTTAGAAACGATTGACACTCTACTGCAGGTTCACATTGAATCCACCTCTCCTTAGGAACGAATTCCCAAAACCCACTGATTTCCGCTTTCTCCTTCGCTCTATAACTCCTTAATGGTGTCAACCTTGTAGACTTTTACAGCAGGACGAAAGGGCGTCTCTTTTCATATCCCTGCTTTTTGACGTAACCCCCGCCCCCCCCCCCAATATACCTCTTTCTGACTCGGTCAGAAAATCGCTACCACCAGCGTAATAACAATGTGTTTCCTAAAGGTTCGAGTGGTGTTTTGGTGTGAACTATACATATTGGTGTGAGATCGCAGTTGCAACAACATCTGTTCTAGTTTATAAGTTCTGAACTTTATTTTGATATGCCCAAACTGTCTGAAGTGATGTTCTCCCACAAAAGTTACCGCTTTTTCAATACACTCCCCATTGATCTCAGACAGGCAACATGCTTCACTACATGCAAGAAGAACATTAAGACCCATCTTCAAAATTTTGTTAGATTAGTTTGCCATTTAGCTTTCGTGATTATGTTTGTAATGTTATCACAGCGCCTTGAGCGTACATCATGTTTGTTAACAGCGCTTTAAATTAAATTGTTATTATTATTATTATTATTATTAAGATTTTGTACCTAGAGAACCGGAAGTTCAAACTCAACAACGGCAATAGTGACACTAAAAAGACAAACGCTTTAACAATTTTGTTACTCTGATATTAACCCACCAACACACAGCTACACACACACTTACACAGTGGTTTTAAAAAAAAAGTCTGTCCGTCTGTCACATATAAGTATCAAAATTGAAAATGCGCTTATATTAAAACCATATTTGTACTATATGTTATAATACCAAGTTTCTTTTTGGTCTTCTGAAAGACTAGACAAATGAAAGGACTATGTTTGAGAAGATGCAGCAAAACAAGACCTTCTGAGAATTTGACGGTATGCCGAAGGCGTCAGAAAACTGAAAAACAATATGTAAAAAAAAAAAAATAAGACTATGACAGTAACAGGCAGTGGTTATGCATGTTCAACGTATTCATTTTTATAAGTGAAGGTCACGAAAGTCGTCTGCTACTATAGCTTACGCCTGCAAAAGTAAAGTTTCCACTTTCAGACCTTGCGATCTATAGGGCAAAAAATGTAAAGGTGATCTGTTTCTGTGGCCCATGGTTGACGAGTGTGCCATGTGGCCAGCACAACGTCCAAACGTCTTTACTTTCCACCAACTAATGTCCAGGCACCCATTAGAGCTAGGAAGACTCAAAGGCTCCCAAAGATCACCAAATTAAAAATCCCAGTCTTCACCAGGATTCGAACCCGGGACCCATGTTTGAAAGCCAGCCACCACTCCCCCACTTTACATGCATGACGTCATTAAATGTACTTCAGCACTGAACCACATAAATGTCATTCATGTTTTCAGTTCTGACTGCCACTTTGCCCACTAGCCACTTGCCCTCGTAGGATGGAGTACGTATTGGCTGTTTTTGTTTGGTCTGTACGTTGTCTTTTTATTGTTATAGCACTAAGCATCACAAGTGTGTTCATTAACAATGTTTGTGTGTGTATCTTATATCATGTAGACGTTACTTCAAAAAAGAAGATGATTACGTCCTACGCGTCATGCATTTAGTCATGCATATTAACCAATGACCTAAATTCTACAAATTCATATTCTTTCCTGGCTAGCTCAGGTAACCCATTCAATGCTCTAATAGCGCTAGGGAAGAAGGAGTGTTTGTACAAATTTGTCCTAGCATATGGGACGAGGTATGTGCCATTCTCCTTGTGTCTTTCTGAGTATTTTATTAGATTTTGTTTTTGTATTGGAAGATTATGGTTCAGAGTTTTATGTATAATTGCTACTTTACATACAAGTCGAATATGACCGAAAATGCGGGTATCGCTGGACTGGATCACTGGATCTACTGAATTGAATTCAGTGTTACAGCGCCTAGATGCTGGGACAAACATCACATCATATCTTATCTTATATAATACAGACGTTACTTCAAAAAAGAAGATGATTACGTCCTACGCGTCATGCATTTAGTCATGCATATTAACCAATGACTTAAATTCTGCCAAGTCACTGGTTTTTCTGGCTAGCTCAGGCAACCCATTCCATGTTCTAATAGCACTAGGGAAGAAGGAGTATTTGTACAAATTTGTCCTAGCATATGGGACGAGAAATGTGCCTTTATTTTTGTGTCTTTCAGAGTATTTTATTAGATTTTGTTTTTGTATTCGAAGATTATGGTTCAGTGTTTTATGTATAATTGCTACTTTACTTTTGAGTCTTCTGTCCTGAAGGCTTCCTAAATTTAGTGATTTTACTAATGGTGTTACTCTTTTCAAATGTGAATATTCGTTTGTTATGAATCTCACTGCTCTATTTTGTGTTTGTTCCAGTTTCTTAATGTTTTCTTGAGTTGAGGGGTCCTAAACGGTGGATGCATATTCTATTATTGGCCTAACCAAGGTTAAATAACATTTTAGTTTTATGTTCTTATTTGATTTATAGAAATTTCTTTTAATAAACCCTAATGCTTTGTTTGATTTTTTTATAGTTTCATCAATATGTGGATTCCATGACAGTTTTTCATTTATTATAACACCTAGGTATTTTGCGTTTTTAGCCTGTGTTACTGGTTTGCCATGAATAAGATAAGTGGAATTAATTCGTTTTAGTTTTTTTGTTACTCTTAACAACGGACATTTTTCTGGGTGGAAAGACATGCTCCAATTTGATTCCCATTTCTGTAATTCATCTAATTCTCTTTGTAAAATATCTGTGTCTTATGTTGTTTTTATTGTTCTATATATTATGCAATCGTCTGCAAATAATCTGACTTTTGTTCCTGAACTAATGCAATTTGGTAAATCATTTATGTCAATTAAAAATAGTAGTGGACCTAAGACTGTTCCTTGAGGTACACCTGAGTTTACTGTTATTGGTGTTGATTTAGAGCCATTTATTATTACAGTTTGTTCTCTCCCTATCAGAAAATCTTTAATCCACTGATGCAGTGGACCATTAATGCCGAAATATTTTAATTTTTTAAGCAAACTATGGTGGTGAACTTTGTCAAAAGCCTTGGGAAAATCTAGTAAGATAGCATCTATTTGTTCACTATTATCTATCATCATACAGACTTCAAATACTGGTGAAATATGTAAAATATACTTAAGACCAAATAGCATATATACATTTTTTATTGAGTGTATTAAAAAAACAACAACCAATACATATTAAGTATATAGTCGATATGATACTATTGCTGTTAAGAATATGTAAGGCAATAAATGTCGATATCCCGGATCAGTGTATCTTCCTTTGCTTTGAATACTTAAGCATTAAGCAAGTCACAAAACACTTATCAGGTCGTGAAAATACTGACATGTTGTAAATGTCACAGCAGACGAACTTTCAGACAGAATTATAAGCTGATTGAGACCTTGACCTCTAGTGAACTTGTTCTTTCTCCCCTTCTATACACTGAATGCCAAACATTAAACAAAAAAAAGTGTATATGAGAATTGTTACATGCGAAGCATTAGTCTGAAAATGTTATTAAGAAAACTAGACCGAGCTCTTCTTAAAAGAAGTCAATAACAAGATTAATAAATGCTGAATATTAAAATAGAGATTTTCACATTTGTAGGTAAATCCATAAATTGTTGGCCTTTTTCTTGTATATCCGGTGTAAAGAATGAACTCCTCAATACTGTGAAAAGACGAAAGCTGATCTGGTTCACACAACATAAAACAACGCTATGGCACCCCTGTAATAGAGCAGTGGGTACCGAGTCACATTGGTGTGACTAGCAACACTATTGCAGACTCCTTGGCCCACCAGGGAGGACAAATTCCACCCACCGAACAGGCTGTAAGTTTTCATCAAGCTCTGGCTATAATTTAAAAAACAGAAATGGAAAAGTGGTTTGAGTGCTGGGACAAGTCCCAAAAAGCCCGTGGAGTCTGGGAGCGCATGAGGAGCCCTGACCGCACTTCCCCCTGGTGGAGGCTGTCCAGGTCTGAGCAAGCTATTATAGCACAGTGCAGGGCAGGCCATTGTCCTGTTGGCTCATATTTCTCACGGCTATGACCAAATTTCGATTCACGGTGCCCCCGCTGCGAGGAAGAAGAGGAAACCGTGCCACATATTCTGTTTGACTGCCCCAGACTTGCTGATCTCCGTCTCGACAGGTCTGGGAAACCCAAAATTCTCGACCTGTATGGGGACATTTATGCACTACGCAAGACAGCAGGGTTTCTGTCCAGGGCTTTGAGCCTCTCAAATCCTCATTCAAATGGAGTTTGATGATGATGATGAACTGGTTCGGTCCTATTGTAAAACATAACTCGCAGAAGTCATCGTTCAAGGAACAGTGGTGGACGCGCGAAACAAAAATCGTCCAAAGCAAAGATGGCTGGACAACAATGTTAAGAACAGCTGCTGACCGGAAAGAGTGAAATGATTTGGTTACGCGAACTGTTGCAGCACCCCCTAAGATGCTAGTCAAGGGCCAGATGAAGGTGATATGATGCTGTACTGGACATTGAGGTGTTGATAAGATGTTGTACTGGACATGGAGATGTTTATAAGATGATGTACTGGGAATGGAGGTGTTGATAAGATGTTGTACTGGACATGGAGATGTTTATAAGATGATGTACTGGGAATGGAGGTGTTGATAAGATGTTGTACTGGACATGGAGATGTTTATAAGATGATGTAATGGATATGGGGGTGTTGATAAGATGATGTAATTGATATGAGGGTGTTGATAAGATGATGTACTGGACATGGAGGTGTTGATAAGATGATGTAATGGATATGGGGGTGTTGATAAGATTATGTAATGGATATGGAGGTGTTGATAAGATGTTGTTCTGGACATGGAGGTGTTGATAAGATGATGTACTGGACATGGAGGTGTTGATAAGATGTTGTACTGGACATAGATGTGTTGATAAGATGATGTAATGGATATGGGGGTGTTGATTAGATGATGTACTGGACATGTAGGTGTTGATAAGATGTTGTACTGGACATGGAGGTGTTGATAAGATGATGTACTGAACATTTAGGTGTTGATAAAATGCTGAACTGGACATGGAGGTGTGGATAAGATGATGTACTGGACATGGAGGCATTGATTAGCGAAACTTTTTAATGAGTCATAAAATAACTTTCGTTCTCTTTCCAGAACTGTAGCAGGAAATATCTAAAGCTCCATCGCTTGTACTACAAAGTATTTTTTTTGGATTGTTTAGTTTAGCGGTAGCTGAGTGGTAAAGCGCTTGGTTCCTAACCTGGGGTTGTGGGTTCAAATTTCGGAGAAGATTTGGACTTTAAATTTTGTGATCCATTTTGTGATCAGAGGTTCAACCGTGACCTCGTGACCCCATTTCGAGGGTGCAGGTCCACCCAGCTATAATGGGTATCTGACATTAGTTGGGTAAAGGTAAGGGAGTTGTTGGTAACCTTTGGCCAAGGAAACATCATCTGCATGTTTAATTTGCCGATTTACATTTCCCCATATACATATACATTTTTGTTTAGACTTATAGTTAGAAACAGTGAACATTTAATGTGGTTGCCTTGACTATGTTTATTTTGACTTTTTTTTTCCCTTTCTTTTCATTATTTGTTTCCCGTTTTTCTTTAGGTTCCTCTATATTGTCACCACATTTATTCATCTCGCTTTATCTTCTTTTTTTTCTCTCGCTGTAATTTAATGCTTCAAGAACGTAAAAGCATCTTTGTAAGTTATGATTGCAGTGTGTTTGATAAAAGTTATGATTGCAGTGTGTTTGCTAAAAGTTATGATTGCAGTGCGTTTGCTAAAAGTTATGATTGCAGTGTGTTAACTAAAAGTTATGATTGCAGTGTGTTTGCTAAAAGTTATGATTGCAATGTGTTTGCTAAAAGTTATGATTGCAGTGTGTTTACTAAAAGTTATGATTGCAGTGTGTTTGATAAAAGTTATGATTGCAGTGTGTTTGCTAAAAGTTATGATTGCAGTGCGTTTGCTAAAAGTTATGATTGCAGTGTGTTAACTAAAAGTTATGATTGCAATGTGTTTGCTAAAAGTTATGATTGCAGTGTGTTTACTAAAAGTTATGATTGCAGTGTGTTTGCTAAAAGTTATGATTGCAGTTTGTTTGCTAAATATTATGATTGCAGTTTGTTTGCTAAAAGTTACGATTGCAGTGTGTTTGCTAAAAGTTACGATTGCAGTGTGTTTGCTAAAAGTTATGATTGCAGTGTGTTTGCTAAAAGTTACGATTGCAGTGTGTTTACTAAAGTTATGATTGCAGTGTGTTTGCTAAAAGTTATGATTGCAGTGTGTTTTCTAAAAGTTATGATTGCAGTGTGTTTACTAAAAGTTATGATTACAGTGTGTTTACTATTAGTTATGACTACAGTGTGTTTACTAAAAGTTATGACTACAGTGTGTTTACTATAAGTTCTGATTACAGTGTGTTTACTAAACTTTATGACTACAGTGTGTTTACTTAAAGTTATGATTACAGAGTTTTTACTAAAAAGTTATGTAAATATTATTCTGTACTCTTACATTGCCATATATGTTTGAGTGGAAAGCCATGGCATTCAAATACCTCTAAATTCAAGTAAATAAGCTATAAAATCTGCAACAATGTCATACTTGATACTTTTTTTTCTTTGTTTATAGCAATTGTTATTGTGTGTGTGTGTGTGTGTGCGTGTGTGTGCGTGTGTGTGCGTGTGTGTGTGTGTGCGTGTGTGTGTGTGTGCGTGTGTGTGCGTGTGTATGTGAAAAAGTTGGGAAAAAAGGGGAGGGGAGAGAGAAATAAAAAGAGAGAGTCAGAGTGAGAGAGAGTCAGAGTGAGAGAGAGTCAGAGTGAGAGAGAGT
The DNA here is from genome assembly GCA_036873155.1 of Biomphalaria sudanica. NCBI lineage: Eukaryota > Metazoa > Mollusca > Gastropoda > Planorbidae > Biomphalaria > Biomphalaria sudanica. The sequence continues at coordinate 272,059 of JAZGLO010000130.1, forward strand.
CAGAAATAATCGATATTCATCTAAGATATTTACTCTTTTTTTGTGTGTGTTATTCTGTTTCTTAACGGATCTTAAAATGGTCCAACAAAAACAGCATGAAATGTTTTCTTAGAAATGTCAATACATTTGTAGATCTATTGCCGGAAGTAGCCAACTCAGATCTAAGTCAAATTATTCAAGAGCATGATACCTTTCATTCTTTTATATAAGTACTTTTGTGTTTACTTAACTGGCTGTCTAGCTTTATAAATGCGTTTCTCTTACTGACGGCGTATGTCCACATTTGGCGGCAAAGAATCTATGAGTCGGTCTTAAGTAGTCTTGACGGGATATCAGCCGAATCTCAGCCTAAGAGTACAACTTTATAGCCATAGCGTTAGGAAGGGCTGTGGTTATGGTTATGAAAGAGAGAGTAACTTGAGCTGTGGATGGCCGTCTAAGAGAACAGATACATTAGACGTGAACAAAATAACAGACAAATGTTTACAACTTCCTGATGCCAGATTTGTCTCCTTATAGGATCTATGACGTAGTCACGTGACCTGCACATTTTTTTTTTCGACGCAGGGTAATACATGCAAGATGGAGGTACGGAATATACAGAAACGATATTCATGTCACAAGATGGTGGAAGTGGGCTGACGCCTGTAATAATTGGTCGTGATCTAGGTTAGGACCTGTGGACGTTGTAACTGTGACTCTTCAACACTGTCGCGATTTGAAGCGACTTATTTCTTAAAAGTTGCTGTACATGTGTATGCACACATAAGTCTCATGTTAACTTTTGTCACAAAACACAAGTGTGTACTTTTCAAAATTTTACTTATAAGGCTTGTCTATGGTGAGTGCAGTATTTCACGTGGCTACGCTGACCCAGCTGCGACCTACATATTTTGCCACATCCAGCGCAGACACAACCATTGTCCGCCGAAGGTCGATTTAGATTCCCTTTTTGACGTCTGCGTCTATCCTCGGCAGTGAATATTACAATGATTGTGCCATTCAGAATTTAAACAATCTAAGTTGAAGGAGAATAGTGATAACTATAAATGAATAACAGAAATGTAGTGTCGTGTACAGAAATGAACTAAAAATTCGTAAAGTGTTTTCTTGAAATAATACACCTGCAAGACAGCAAGAAAGCCATTGAAATGCTTTAAAAAGACAAACAAGACAATACGTCCTTCATACAACTCATAGAGGGAGTATTTTGTTTTCAATAACTAATGAAAGCTAGATTTTGTTTAAAAAATTTAACCCGCCCTATTCCACCACCCCCCGGACCTCCTCCGTGAAAAACAAATCCGTGTTAAGCGAATGTATAAATCTACTATAACGGTCCAACTCGAGTTTTTCCTGTGTGTCCAACGAGCTAGTAATTCTGTTCCCAACGAGATACATCCACCCTTTGTCCAGAAGCTTCCACGATGGTGCGAGTTAAATAGAGGAATGGTAAAATTAAAAGCTACCAAAAATACGAGAAATCATAAGTGGGGAAGACGACAGTGTTGAGAAAACACTGTTGTCTTCCCCACTTAAGATTTCTCGTATTTTTGGTAGTTTCGGTTGTCCAGGGACATGGTGATGAAGAGGCAAGGTCACCAGTCATGTGACCAAAAAAAAAGAGAAAAAAATATAGGTAATAGTATATGGAAGAAAAGATATACCTTTCTAAGTATTGTATTATATTTGGTTTTTGTATTTGAAGATTATGGTTCAGTGTTTTATGAATAATGGCTAATTTACTTTTGAGTCTTCTAATAGACTTCTATCCTGAAGTTTTTTTTTTACTAAAGATGCTACTTTAATCAAATGTGAATATTCATTTGTTATCAAACTCTGTTTTTGTGTCTGTTCCAGTTTTTTAAAAATGTTTTCTTGAGTGTAAGGGTTCCAAACAGATTATATTACAGACAAATGTAATTACTAATTCAAACATCGTATAACAATAAGACCAAAATGGCGAAGGACGGGTCAGTTAAGACTTTCCTTTATTTAAACCAGAGACGAAGCACAGGGCTTGCTCTGCCACCACACACACACACACACAGACGCGTGTACGCACACAGCTGGTTGAGACAATTTACATGCTACTAGCTTGTTTTAATTTATAGCGAATTTTTATCATGGCAGATTTGAATTGAAACTTGCTAGATCTAGAAAAAATTGTAGTAATAGTAATAATAATAATAATAGTAATACTAATAATCTTTAATGGCCGTTAAACAAATGTATCATACAATTAGTGCATTAAGCCAAACAAAACATTGTAATTATTTAAAAAAACGAAAAAGTAGATTCACACCAGACTCACTCATAATTTACATCTGACAAAGCTTATATCTGATTGTTCCTATTTAATGATTTGATTGCCAGGGGAACAAAAGAGTGTTTGTGTCTGTTTGTCTTTGCTATCGGTGTCTTGTATCTCTTTTGTGATGGCGAAGTCACAAAATCCTGACCCAAAGGGTGATTTTTTAATTCTAGAATCTTTTTAGCTTTTTTTATAGATATTTGCCTCAAACAGCTGACCAAATAGGGCTTGTACTTGGCCAATGACTTTACCAGCAGCATTTAGGATTCTATGAAGTTTATTTTTATCGTTAATGTTCAGATTGTCATACCAGGCAGTGATATAATTATCTTTTTTTTTTTACAGTTTGTTGAGAAGTGTATTCTAAAGCATAGGACCCATTTTGATTCTCATCTAGAAACATTATATCAATGTATTTACTTCAAGACCATTATCAGTTTCATAATTCCTAAAATTCTTATATTAAAAAAAAAACAACACTGAAAACTAAATAGAAACTAAATAGAACTGAATATAATAGCAATGTTAAGCCCTCAGTGTAACCTCTCAGTATAGAAGTAAACGGATGCATCCAGATCAATTCTGATAGACATACTTGACCTTAGCTCATGACGTAAGCGATATTAATATAAGATACCATTAATATATATGTATATATAAAGGATGTTCATAATGTACTTTCTGGATTGCTTATATAGTAATGAATTATCAAATCAAAAGTAAACTAAAGAAAAGAAATCTTTTTTTTTAAAACAAAAAAATCATAATAGAATTTCTCTAGTCTATCAGTAGTGATTGTAGGATGTATCCTTGCTTCTCATTGGCTATCGTCTGTCCAATAGAAACCATACTTCAGTGTAACGTGATATACCTACCACTTTGTTTTTAAAAGCCTTTAACTGTTTCTTAAAGCTTTAAACTACAAGAGTTTTTGAATGTTATCTAACAGCCATCTCAGTTCTGCCTCTTTTCACGCCTCATAAGAAGCGCGGGATTTATGACAACAACCAACATGAACGCGGAGTCCTGCGCTTACCTAGTCCCAGCGCCAAATGAGGGTCCTGTCAAGATGTGGTTGCGGAGCAGACGGCACTGATGATTGATTCGTATATCTGTCAATGTAAAGTACACGAGTAATGAAGTCAAAAATACGCCAGACAAATTGTAAATAGGATGACAAGAAAGTCTAGTTTTCCCCACAACAAAAATACATTTTCCTTGAAATTTCTATTTCAATTCTTTTTATATACTTCTATTGATACAATATAAGAACTTTTTCCTGAGAATAATATAAGAAGAAAATAAGTAAAAAAAAAAGAAGACATAACATCGATTACGTTATGTTCCAAAAAACTGTGTTCTGGAAAGCTAAGCGTCCCAAGGAACTTTTAGTAATTAAATGAAAAAAAACAAACTATTACAATTCCCTACGGGAGGCAACTCGACGAGGACAGGCCTTTATTGACAGGACAAATACATAATATTCACTAATACATAATAACAAGGTCTGTCTTGATCACAGCTTCACCTCAAGGTACTATACCTTGTCGGGATTTCCCTGTATCTCTACATCCTTGTCTTACAACTGTTCATGCCTTGTCTGTAACAGCTCGCTGGTACGCACCCTATGTGTCGGCGAGTTATACAAGTTAAAATATAACCAAAAAAAAATATACAAAAACTCCGTTATACTACTTAGGTGGTTAACATCTTGATAACTAATGGACAGTAGATTTTTATCTACCCCGCCGCATACCCCCATCTCCGAGACAAGAATCCTGGTTAAAGGTAATGAATAAATCTACTTGACTTTATAATTTCTAATGATTGCTTCTTTATATCAAGAGGGTGCGCAATATGTCTTATTAAAAAAAAAAAGTAACATTTCAGATCTTGCCATCTTGAAGGCAGACGATCTGAAGCTCATCTGTTTCTATGGTCGACTGATTATGAGAGTCTCACAATGACTAACCACCTTTACTTTTCTCAACTAGTGTCAGGTACCCAATAGAGTTGTGAGGACTCAGGAGCGTCCCTTAAAACTACGAAATTGAAAATCTCGAGACCTCTCGGTTCGGAAGTCAAGCGCTTTACCAACCCTTTTTTAGTAATTAGTAAATGTTATGTTGACAAAGTTCTGACCATAAACAAAGTTTAAAGCTTAAACATATAAAGGATACAAATTACAAAATGTAAGGATCTAGTCATCAATTTATTTTGAAATTCTGTTTACTCCCATAGACATGCCAATTTAAAAGGGGGCTGCTTTGTCAATGGTATGCGGTCTTGATTGTCGTCGACCCTGCCTTCCTCCATCGCCTGCCGTCTTGTGGGAGGTTTGGACTAGAATGTATTAGACTTCACTTTTTAAGGAACATCCAAAACATATCAAACATTCGAAAAATGTAAAACATCCGAAACATATCAAACATTCGAAAAATGTAAAACATCCGAAACATGTCAAATATCCGAAAAATTGTATAACGTCTGAAAAATTGTAAAACATCCGAAAAATGTAAAACATCCGAAACATGTCAAACATCTGAAAAATGTAAAAATCCGAAACATGTCAAATATCCGAAAAATTGTATAACGTCTGAAAAATTGTAAAACATCCCAAAAATGTAAAACATCCGAAACATGTCAAACATCTGAAAAATGTAAAAAATCCGAAACATGTCAAATATCCGAAAAATTGTATAACGTCTGAAAAATTGTAAAACATCCGAAAAATTTAAAACATCCGAAACATGTCAAACATCTGAAAAATGTAAAAAAATCCGAAACATGTCAAATATCCGAAAAATGTAAAACATACGAAACATGTCATCAAACATCTGAAAAATGTAAAACATTCGAAACATGTCAAACATCTGAAAAATGTAAAATATCCGAAACATGTCAAACATCTGAAAAATGTAAAATATCCGAAACATGTCAAACATCTGAAAAATGTAAAATATCCGAAACATGTCAAACATCTGAAAAATGTAAAATATCCGAAACATGTCAAACATCTGAAAAATGTAAAATATCCGAAACATGTCAAACATCTGAAAAATGTAAAATATCCGAAACATGCTCAACGAACAAATATAGGAAGGACGAGCCTATTATATCAATACCATTTTTTTTTCAAGTAATTTTAAACCATTGTCTTTGATTCCGACGCTTGAAACTGAGTGTAACATTTGTTGGTGATCAAGCCACGGGCGACCTACATATTATTTACCAATGTTTGATACAAAGGAATATTACATACCATCTAGATAGCAGTAACATTACATCCACTTGTAAAATCTCAAGTTTAACATTGGTAAGATCGTAAGTTTAACATTAGTAAGATCTCAAGTTTAACATTAGTAAGATCTCAAGTTTAACATTAGTAAGATCTCAAGTTTAACATTAGTAAGATCTCAAGTCTAACTGTTCTAAGATCTCAAGTTTAACATTAGTAAGACCTCAAGTTTAACTGTTCTAAGATCTCAAGTTTAACATTAGTAAGATCTCAAGTTTAATAATAATAATAATAATAATAATATAATCTTTATTATCCGTATGTAAATTTGTCTTACAATTTGTGCATTACACCAAACAAAAAACCTTTTAACTATAAGAAACCAAAGTGTACATTCACACCAGACTCACTCATAATTTACATGTGACATGTTTGTGTCTGTTTGTCTTTGCTATCGGTGTCTTGTATCTTTTGTGATGGTAAAATCACAAAATCCTGACACAAGGGGTGATTCTTTTTTTCGAGGATCTTGTTAGCTTTTTTATAGATGTTTGTCTCAAACAACTGCCCAAATGGGTTTTGTTTTTTGCCAATGATTTTACCAGCAGCATTTAGGATTCTATAAAGTTTATTTTTATTTTTAATGCTCAGATTGCCTTACCAGGCAGTGATATTGAAACTTAAAATATTGCAGATGTGAGCGTGATAAAACATAGCCCAGGCCTTTTCGCTAACATTAAACGAGGGCAGTTTTCTTAGTAATCGTAATCTTTGTTGCCTTTTTTTTGCTGATATAATCAGTATTTGCAGTAAAATTTAGTTTATTGTCTAGGATAGTTCCAAGGTATTTAAAGGTTTGCACAATTTCAATAGTCTCTCCAGCTACAGAAACAATATCATTTTCCTTGTTTTCCTACGAAAATCGATTATCATTTCTTTGTTGTTTTTTTTTACAAGTAATAATAAAAATTATCTTGACAGTATTTTTCAATGTGTTCTATTTCTTTGAAATACTCATTTACGTCTGAGCTCTCTGAGAGCAGGGCAAGAAGAGCCGCATCATCAGCGAATTTTGTGAAGGAGCAACAAGAACTATCGGATTGAAAATCATTGGTGTACAAAATGAACCACATTTGCGCCCCTGTGTTAACTATGCGTTCATTAGATATAACCCTCTGAGCTCTCTGGGTCAAAAATTCATTAGCCCATAGTATTATGTATGGACTAATCTGCAACGCTTTCATCTTTTCAATGAGTAAATGAAGTTGTATAGTGTTAAAAGCTGATGAGAAATCAATAAAGAACAATCTTACATAAGTGTTCGGTAAGTCCAGATGTTTGTAGACACAATTTAAAATATTTAGGATGGCATCGTCTACACCTTTACCCTTTTGGTAAGCAAATTGTAAAGGGTCCAACTTACTACAAAGATCATTCAGAAGAAACATTTTAACCAGTTTTTCTAAACATTTAGACACAATGAAAGTAAGTGAAACAGGTCTAAAGTCATTCATTTCCTTTGGTTTGGAAACCTTTGGCACAGGTACATTTATAGATGACTTCCACACAGGTGGTACCTCATGGTTTAGTAATGAAGTAGAAAACTTGTAGCAAGATTATTTTTAATTTTGACTTGTGCTCCTGACATTTTGTTCAAGATGCCCCACGCCTGTCTCATGTCACTCGTATTAATTGAGTCTTCCAGCTTGGTGCGGTAGTTTCTCAAGTCTTCCAGCTTGGTGCGGTAGATTCTCAAGTCTTCCAGCTTGGTGCGGTAGTTTCTCAAGTCTTCCAGCTTGGTGCGGTAGTTTCTCAAGTCTTCCAGCTTGGTGCGGTAGTTTCTCAAGTCTTCCAGCTTGGTGCGGTAGTTTCTCAAGTCTTCCAGCTTGGTGCGGTAGTTTCTCAAGTCTTCCAGCTTGGTGCGGTAGTTTCTCAAGTCTTCCAGCTTGGTGCGGTAGTTTCTCAAGTCTTCCAGCTTGGTGCGGTAGTTTCTCAAGTCTTCCAGCTTGGTGCGGTAGTTTCTCAAGTCTTCCAGCTTGGTGCGGTAGTTTCTCAAGTCTTCCAGCTTGGTGCGGTAGTTTCTCAAGTCTTCCAGCTTGGTGCGGTAGTTTCTCAAGTCTTCCAGCTTGGTGCGGTAGTTTCTCAAGTCTTCCAGCTTGGTGCGGTAGTTTCTCAAGTCTTCCAGCTTGGTGCGGTAGTTTCTCAAGTCTTCCAGCTTGGTGCGGTAGTTTCTCAAGTCTTCCAGCTTGGTGCGGTAGTTTCTCAAGTCTTCCAGCTTGGTGCGGTAGTTTCTCAAGTCTTCCAGCTTGGTGCGGTAGTTTCTCAAGTCTTCCAGCTTGGTGCGGTAGTTTCTCAAGTCTTCCAGCTTGGTGCGGTAGTTTCTCAAGTCTTCCAGCTTGGTGCGGTAGTTTCTCAAGTCTTCCAGCTTGGTGCGGTAGTTTCTCAAGTCTTCCAGCTTGGTGCGGTAGTTTCTCAAGTCTTCCAGCTTGGTGCGGTAGTTTCTCAAGTCTTCCAGCTTGGTGCGGTAGTTTCTCAAGTCTTCCAGCTTGGTGCGGTAGTTTCTCAAGTCTTCCAGCTTGGTGCGGTAGTTTCTCAAGTCTTCCAGCTTGGTGCGGTAGTTTCTCAAGTCTTCCAGCTTGGTGCGGTAGTTTCTCAAGTCTTCCAGCTTGGTGCGGTAGTTTCTCAAGTCTTCCAGCTTGGTGCGGTAGTTTCTCAAGTCTTCCAGCTTGGTGCGGTAGTTTCTCAAGTCTTCCAGCTTGGTGCGGTAGTTTCTCAAGTCTTCCAGCTTGGTGCGGTAGTTTCTCAAGTCTTCCAGCTTGGTGCGGTAGTTTCTCAAGTCTTCCAGCTTGGTGCGGTAGTTTCTCAAGTCTTCCAGCTTGGTGCGGTAGTTTCTCAAGTCTTCCAGCTTGGTGCGGTAGTTTCTCAAGTCTTCCAGCTTGGTGCGGTAGTTTCTCAAGTCTTCCAGCTTGGCGCGGTAGTTTCTCAAGTCTTCCAGCTTGGTGCGGTAGTTTCTCAAGTCTTCCAGCTTGGTGCGGTAGTTTCTCCTCCCTTCCTCAAGAACGACGTTGAGATTTCGTTGAGCTCTTTTTCTTGTCTGTCCATCGCCACTCATAAATGCTCTTTTCTTTTTGATTATTTCCCGTTTTATTTTTGCAGTGACCCATGATTTATTGTTGGGGTATATCTTGATGCTCTTTGTACTGATACACATGTTTTCACAGAATTTGATGTAATTTGTCACTGAGTCGATCCATTCTTCCAGATTTGAAGTGGTCTCTTTAAACAAATTCCAGTCAGTGCAGTCTAGACATCCCTGTATTTTGAGAATATTGTCTTGAGTCCATTCTTGTACGTTGTTTTTGAATGATTTATCCTTCTATAAGTTTCGTGCGGTAAGTAGAGGCAGCAGTTGTAGTGTTTTGTGGTCCGATGATACTAGTGGTGGCTTTTCACGAGATGTGATTGCTCTTTTGATGTTACAGTAACATAAGTCCAGAGTTAGTAAGATCTCAAGTCTAACTGTTCTAAGATCTCAAGTTTATTAACATTAGTAAGATCTCAAGTTTAACTGTTCTAAGATCTCAAGTCTAACATTAGTAAGATCTCAAGCTTAATATTAGATCTCAAGTTTGACAATTTAAAAATCTCAAGTTAAACATCAGTAAAAACTCAGGTTCAACATAAGTAAGTTCTTAAGTTTAACATTAGTAAGATATCATGTTTAACATTAGTAAGATTTCACGTTTATTATTAGTAAGGTCTCAATTTTACTATAGATCTCAAGTTTAACTTTCGTAAGATATCATGTTTAACATTAACAGGATATCAATTGTAACATTCGTAGGCTAATATCTCAAGTTTTTAGTAACATATCAAGCTTAACATATTTAACGCTTTATAACACTATATAACACTATATTTATATAGAAAACATTAGGAAACTGGAACAAACACAAAATAGAGCAGTGAGATTCATAACAAACGAATATTCACATTTGACTAGAGTAACTCCATTAGTAAAATCACTAAATTTAGAAAGCCTTCAGGACAGAAGACTCAAAAGTAAAGTAGCAATTATACATAAAACACTGAACCATAATCTTCAAATACAAAAACAAAATTTAATAAAATACTCTGAAAGACACAAAAATAAAGGCACATTCCTCGTCCCATATGCTAGGACAAATTTGTACAAATACTCCTTCTTCCCTAGTGCTATTAGAGCATGGAATGGGTTGCCCGAGCTAGCCAGAAAAACCAGTGACTTGGCAGAATTTAAGTCATTAGTTAATATGCATGACTAAATACATGACGCGTAGGACGTAATCATCTTCTTTTTTGAAGTAACGTCTGTATTATATATAGTAAGAAGATAACACTATTTTAGAGTCTCAATTAGAGTCTATGTGATTGATTTTTTGGATTTATGAGTAGTTCCCCCCCCCCCGACATAAATTTATTTAACATGTATATTTTTTAAAAAATCTATATTCCAGTTTTAAATTGCTTCAATGATTTCACTGTTCGTTTAAAAATAGTTCACCTGACATCAAATATATAAATGTCATAACAAAGCAAACACCGGTTCCCAAACTTTTTGGGCTCGTAGACCCATTGCTTCACGGTTTCAGGGTAGACTTCTGCTTGGCTTATTCAAAATTCATAAATTTCAAATGTGTTTTTACCCTGATTTCCATTTTTTTTCTAGGTTAACGTGGCTTCAAATTCGAACAAAGCAAAATTAAATATATATAACTATAAATCAACATCAACAAAAAAAAAATAAACCTGTATCAGTGAGCAACGCTAATGGTAATATTTCAATATTGCCTTTAATTTAGATATTGAAATATTAAAACTACTTGGCAAGTAATGTTCAGCTTTATTACTTTTCATTTGTAATTACACCATTAGCCACCGTAATGAAACCTGATCACACTAGATATGAGGACAGAATGCTCACTAGATATGAGGACAGAATGCAGACTAGATATGAGGATAGAATGCCCACTAGATATGAGGACAGAATGCCCACTAGATATGAGGACAGAATGCCCACTAGATATGAGGATAGAATGCCCACTAGATATGAGGACAGAATGCCCACTAGATATGAGGACAGAATGCCTACTAGAGACTCTCTGGTGATATTCCATAATAACAGATAAGAACATAAGTATCTGATACATTTTGTTTCAACGTAATTAAACCGTATTGTTTCGTACAGAAATTTTTTTATGATATCAGATGAAGGTTTGAGTAAAAGTTGTAAAAATTTCTTCAATGGCTGGTAAAATCAACTATTTGCACGGTGGGAAGCGTGGTCGAGAGGCCAAGTGCGTTTGAACCTAGAAGGGGGCTCGAGGTTCGACACCCGACTCGGGCAGAGTTTTGTTTACTGAGCGTCTAAAGACAGCACGGAAAACCAACTCCTAAATACCCCCCACCCACTGGTTCACAAATGAGATTGGACCAAAGCGCTCTGAGTCATGCTATAAGCATGAAAGTAGCGCTATATAAAAGCTATAATAATAATAACAGTATTCGCTTTTCCAGTTTTTTCCTCTTCTCTTTATGATGGTCACGTGAATAATATGAGCACGCTGAGTCTATTTGAACTTTATCTTTGAGTGTTCGAAAGTATTTCAAATCTTTATCCTTTTATCAGGGTGGGCTCGTCTTAAAATGATCCTCTAGCTTAGAGGGTTTCACTGTTGTATTACTTACAAATTTGTTACATAAACGACACAGAGAATGAATGAAGGAGTGAAGCCAAATTTCAAGTAATCAAGACTTTACTCTCTACATTTTCTGTTCAGACTCTTATCTTATATAATACAGACGTTACTTCAAAAAAGAAGATGATTACGTCCGACTCGGCTATGTTTAATAAAGTTCAGTGCAGGCTTTAGATAATTGAAGGCCCTAGGTCTGCGTAGGCGAAATGACTTTGGTGGCCTCAAATGAAATAAAAAAAATAAAGAGAAAAAAAACTACAATGTACAATTTATTTAAAACTTAATGTACTCCAGCAATAGCAGTGGACTGACTGTTTTGAAACCAGTGTGAGGCTCCAACCGATCGAAGGTCCTAAGCGGCTGCGTACTTTGCCTATGCCTAAGGCAGGCCTTGATTAGTTTCATCTAGATACAAGGTATTTAAATAATAATACTAACATTTTAAAATAAAAAAAAATTGCATTTGAATAACAGTATCGTTTTTCAAAGTATTAACATAGGTATAAATCATATTTGTGCATGAGTTTATGCCATTAAAAAGAAATGAAATTTAAAGTCTTGACATGTTTAAATGAGATCAGTTGTAGTAGTTCTCCATTTAGATCATATAAACCTTCCTACTTTCAAGGACCCATTGAAAGTCGTCGCAGATTCCTGTGGGTCTCGATAAACCACTTTGATAATCACTGATCCAGAGAAACAAAGATAAAGCCTTTATTGTCAACCTGAATAGTGCTTTAGACTCTTTTTATTTTGCATGTAAGACAAGCATGTATATTGTGTATTTATCGCTTCCTGGTTTCAACAATGAAAGCTTTTATGACCAAAAACGAAGAAACACCAGTCTGATTTTGGTCATCCAATTGCGATTCATTTTTTTTTTTATAGTTGTTCTACTTTGTTCAAATTTGTTTGGTTTTAATAGTTTTCAGAAGCGGCAATGCTTTTAAGTCCTATCGGTGGAAAAAACTTAATGAAATTTGAGTTGACATTCAGTAACGTAGCTAGGGTCTAAATTTGAAAATCCTCCTGGCCCCAACTTGAGGAGGACCCCCAAATGAGTGTCCGAAATTTATTTTTAAATTATTATGCAATTATCTCATGTCATGATGTCGAACGTCAAAATGCACTAGCCCCTAAAAAAACTCAAGCCCCCGGGCCCCCAAATCCATGGCTACGCCACTGTTGACATTGCTGGCTTCATTATTCAACAAAATGCCTCTTACTTTCTTAAATGTTTGAAAAAAAAACTAAATTAAAACTAGATCTAGTTAGTTAATCTACAGCCTAGATCAGTGTTTCCCAAACTTTTTACCTTAACGAAACACTTCGCACTTTTAGAGAGCCCTGCGCTCAATGGACTCTTTTAGTGGTGCCACGTTTCTCCCTCAAAAGCTACGTCTGCGGGCTTTTTCAGTACACGGACCAAAAGTATGGAACTCACTCCCCATTGATCTCAGACAGACAATATGCTAAACCACTTTTAAGAAGAATGCTAAACCACTTTTAAGAAGAACATTAAGACTTATCTGTTTAACACCTTTTGGATTAGTTTGTCATTTTAGCTGTCGTGTTTGTGTTTGTAATGTTATTACAGCGCCTTGAGCCTACATTTTGTTTGTTGACAGCGCCTTATAAATAAAATTATTATTATTATTATTAATTAGAGAACGTTTTGCTTATATTTGTTAGAGAGATTAATTCATGTGGTGGATTACTAGTTCATTATTCCAGTAGTTTGTGGAACACCTACTCAGGAACTCTAGGGTTTCGCGGAACACAGTTTGGGAAACACTGGGCTAGAAAAAGAAAGATTGACTTCTTACTTCTAAAGCGCTCTTGATGACTCCTAGTTTCATATCAAATAGATCACGTTTTACTTACTAATTTTTTTTCGGACAAAAAAATGTCAGTTTGCATAAATGTGTTAAAAATATGGTAAATAGTTATCTCTCTTACTAAATAGCCTCCAGTGTTTGATACTGTTTATGCTTATGTACTGTACAGCGAAACTTTTAATGCTTAACGCTAACCCTAACCCTAACCCTAAGCCCTATAGTCCAATCTCTTTTGTTGAGCAACGGGGAAAAGGGGGTATCTGGGAGATTTCCTTGCTGCCTTCAGGCGCTCAGCTAACACTACTCTGCTCAAATCGGGATTCAAACTCACCCCCATTGATATGAAGTCAAGTTTTGTTTTCCACTCACCCCATTGTCCCTACGTGAGAGCATAGACCTATGTGTCTAGCTCCAGGCACAACATTTTCTAGCCAATGTATTGTGTAAAACGTATCGAGTCACGTGAGTCTGTTGTCTGGTGTGTCGCGAAAACGCTCATTAAACGTCAGCGCAAGGCAGAGGGCGCGGTGGCTGATTGGTTTAAGTACTTGGCTTCAAAACCTAGGCTCCTGGGTTCGATTCTCTATTAAGACTTAGATTTTGAATTTTGTTTTTTTTTTCGGGCGCCTCTGAGTCCACCCAACTCTAATGGATACCTGACATTAGATAGGGAAAAGTAAATGTGGTTGGTCGTTGTGCTGTCGACATGACACCCTCATTATCGTGGGCCACATGAATCACAAGGAACGTCTGTAATTGGGAACTTTAATAATTTTTTCTACAATGCCAGTGCATGCAAAGAAACTCACACACACTCCACACACGAAGATTTAAATAACAGGATTCTTTTGAAAAGCGCTAAGATAATCAAACCTCAGTTCCTAATAAAATTTTGCAAAAGAAAAAACAAATTATTCATCTATCTACTATTTAAGAGAGAATTTGTGCGTTTAATCAAATGATATAAAGGATTGAATTCAATTGATGGATGCTAAAAAAAAAAGCTTAATTAAAGCCGGACATTTTTACACCTAAGACCATTGCCTGCCGGTCGGACGACACAACCTTAAATAGTAAGACACATCTTACTAACGACGGACGTCTGGTTACCGCATAACAAGGACTTCTTATCAATTTTATAGTTTTTTGCTCTTTGAGGAAATATTAACTGTAAGTACTATAAAATTACATGGTCTGCTATATGTACTTTTAATATCACCCAGAACATTTAAAAACAGTATGCAATAATATAAAAAAAATGAAAAAAAATAATTTTTTGATAACTTCCTCAGCGTCATGACAACAACAAAAAATTCATTGTTTAATATTCAACCAGAGACGATTTCTAGGAAAAACGATGACTCATAGAGATATGAATTTATAAGCAATAGTCGTATTCAGTGTGCGCTCTGTTATCCTGTTATTTTAAATTCTCTAAGCTCTGGACACAAGCGATTTATTTTTTTTTCCTTTAGTACTAAGCTATTAATAAGCTGCATCCCGAGTCAGTTTTCCTAATAAATCTTTCACTTCGTATGCTCTTTACGCACCATTAACACTAAATGAATAGTCGTTTAGATATAATCCTATTAACAATGGCGGTATGTGTAGCGTGAATACGGATGTTGTCCTTTGAGATATTTCTAAAACGTTTAGTAAGGGTATTGATGAATTGAGCTCCTTGATTCTCATTAACCGTAAAAGGAAGTTCATAATTGAAAGCTTTAGTGCTGCTTTTTCAGGAAATAGAATAAGATTAATATTTCTTGGTTATCTTCAGGTTATAATAAAGTGTTGTTTTTTTAGTTTCTCTGCAAAGCTATGTTCTCAGGGCTGCAATGATAACAATACTTGTCTTTGCATGTTCATATCAATCTTACAAGTCGCTGCTTTTTTTTTCTATTTCTTTCTTTCTATTTGTTACAATCTTTTAAAACAAGATTTAAAAAAGTGAGTTTGTGTAATCACACAAACTCAGAGGCGGCCCCACCAGATCCGCCCAACTATAAGAAAAATTCAAGCCATAGACTTTCTTTGATTTTATAGGTATAAAGTAAAAAGATTTCAAAGAATTGTTTGACTTTATTTTTCCACTGAAATACAAACTGATTAACCAATTATTGATAATGAAATTTCTATTTTTTTTTGTTGTAGCCTAAAAAGCCTAAAAAGAGAAATTAGCTTTTCAATAGCTTTTCTAGTTTTTCGATCTAAATGTGGCAGACCGACAAACAGACGACTAAAAAGTTTATAGCGACTTTTCATCTTTCAGGTGCCGCTAAAAATAATATTGATTTTTATAATATACTTGTGAACTAACATATCCTACCGTGAACACGGAAGACGGGTCGCTTCATGAATCACTATGTTATTATGTTTGGACCTCAAAAAAATGAATATATCCTCTTCTATTAGGTTGGGTTCTTAAATGATCCTTCAATGATTCTTCAATGAAATGATTCTTCAATGATATATTTGGTGCGTTTGGAGTTGTTTTTAAATCGCTTTTATACAGCGCAACATTCATGTACTTCATTACTCCAATTTGTGTGTGTGGGGGGGGGGGAGCGAAGAGGAATCTCGGAGAAGGTTTCCGCGCTGTCTTTACAAAAGTAGGCCTAATTTTAAAAAAAAAATTCTGCTTAAGTCAGGATTCGAACTAGCGCCTATCCTTTGATAAGCAGGCTTTTATAAAAATGTATCACCCTTGAAGATTTAGTTTATTAAAAGAGTGGTTAAAATTTACGAAAAACTGCTTGCATATTTGCCTTTATAAAATGAGCCTGTTTGCTTTCAGAAAACAAAACAAAACAAAAAAAAAAGCAATTACACTAGAACTTTGCAAAATCTAAAATATCACTATATCTGATTTTGTATATCTTTTCTATATTATGGTATCTAAACATGACGGGCGGACAGACAGACCACCCAAAACTAATAGCGGCTTTTTTTCCCGTTCTGAAATGTTATTATCGCCTAAAAGGTCCAAGGTTCGAGCCACCCCCCTTCCTTACGTACTTCTGAAGGTTTGGACTATCACTAGGAAGTAAAAATCTTCAACTCTGAAGGAACATTTGAAACTTGTAAAGCAACTTTTTTCCCTTAAACCAAATGAAACTGGACATGGAGTTTGATGATGATTATGGTGGTATGTTGCGAACTTTCTAAAACAAAAAACAACAAAATATCCCCCTGTCCCTAATCGATATGTTAAACCTGTATGTACATAGTCAAATTAGGACTTTAGAAAATAACATCGAAGTAATGTATTTATAGGTTTGCAAAGACCTACTTATGATCGCCATAATGTTACTACCTGACCCAGATGTCGTCTGTGAAAAGTTAATTATATTGTATTTCATTTAATGCCTGCACAGCAGGCACACATACACAGACACACACACACACTTAATGAAAGTATTTTTTTTCAACTCAGAGCGAGGCTCTTCGTTACAGAAGGCCTCAACACTGACCAGCACACACAGAGACACACACACAAAGACTCACACACACAGAGGCTCACACACACACACACACACAGAAACGCTCTCACACACAGAGAGAGACTCACACACATAGACTCACACACACAGACTCACACACACACACAGAGACGCTCTCACACACACACAGACTCACACACACACACACAGAGACGCACACACACTGACTCACATGCACAATGACACGAAAAAAAATACATTGACTAAGTTTTAGGTGACGCCCGAGTTGATACGAATACATAATTTCTGACTCTGAGATAACCACGGAATGAGATCATTGTAATGAAATGAGCCTATTACATCATGTAAGCAGCCCAGGGACTTTTCTACTGACATTCTACTCCCATTTGTATTCCTAGTCTTACGACAAGGGAAACAAATTACCAAGGTATTTAATGTATCCGTACAACAATGTGATGATCTTTGTTAATGCTCAGTACGTCAGTGCTGGGACATGAACAGAGAGAGGGGTGGGGGGGGGGGGGATCGTGTCTTGCCATGTCAGAGAAACAATGTTGTTTTGTCTTCTGTCTGAGGCAGTTAGCTCCAATACTTATAGTCTCAAAATGTTGATGTTTTAAAACTTTGACTTGCGCACTGCCATCTGGCACAATGCTGCGCGATATTTTACGTTGCACCAAAAAAACGAAATGTCTGGAGGAAATGGAATGGGTATTCGCGGTGTCTGTTGACTTAAATACAGAAAATGTAAACAATAGATAGAATCCTGTGTATCGGTTGCCGTCTATTCCTATTCGCTTTATTTTACTAATTATTATTAAATTACTGTTTTTACAACACGCTTTCGTTGAGGTTATTTGGGTTCAGCTGTTTGCTAGGTTACAGCAGTATATAAGCATTCAATTCGGCCAAAAGAGGCTCATTAGCCTTGAATGGCTACCCACCTAAGAGAAGGAAAATTCTGAATTCAAAGCTTTATTGCTTTGCAGCTATAGCCTACCCAAACAAGGTAATGCCTTCTCTATTTCAACCCTGCTAAAAAAAAAATCAGGAACCGGCGACCCTTAGGAAGTTTGCAGCACTCAATTCGACACCCTGACAGAACTGGTGAGGCCTCTGATCACAAACTGTATCAGCACTTGCCTTACTTTTGGATAGTTAAGCAGGGGAAATGGAGGAACTGATGACCAAGGCTAATGCCCAGGCATTTCCATGAGATTATCCACAGTCGTTTCATGCCAGAAGGATGTCATACCGGTATTTAAATAGAGGACGGCTGCCTGTCGTGAGGTTTTCGTTCTGGACTGTCGTCTGGATGATTCGGGGCTCAAACCCTGCCCGAGGTATCAC